>JAZHYW010025989.1:0-42406 GCA_037355805.1 Ixodes ricinus | reverse complement strand
CAAGCACGCGTAAATTATTTAGTTTGTCACCGACAACTGAAGAAACAAAAGAAAAAAAAGGGCGTGGCGTGTCCCGAACATTTCATTATCGCTCTCCAGCCAATTAGGTTGCGGCATTCGCCGACAAGAACTTCAAGGAACCAATCACCCAACAGAAAGCGTGGTTAATATAAGTTAGGAGTAGGCGTCGATTCAAACTTTGGACCCAATTAATCGCAACCCTTTAATCGAATAATTAAAAGATAATCGGTCTCGTTCATTTAAATGCATGACTTTTTTGCCATTTTTTTTTACATATTTGATAAACGGCGCAATGTAGAATATTGTTTATGAATCAAGCTCGATATGTAGGTGATAACAGTTCACGCATTTGCAACGGTTGCTTTCGCATGCAACCAAGACGTCCGTAACGATCAAAACACCCCAACAACCCCAACAACCGTGACTCATGAATTGCATCGCGAAGCTACCCCTGGCATCACTTGCCATGCTGCGTACGGCGAACACTTGCCCCGGTGACTTTGTCGTTACATCTGCGTCGGTTTCATTCACATGCAACCGACGCAGATGTGTAGACCAGCCTTCACGCTCACAGGTTGTTACTTCAGCTGATGACTCGTCTCTGCTGAACTAAACGGACACGCTAGAGGCCGCCAGCGCCGCCAGCGACGCCTATGATACGCTCCATTAGAGTTATTATAATCTACGCTAGAGGTCCAACAGGCGCCAGTGTCTATGGTACTTCCGGATTCAATTTAAAGCAGACAGCACAACCAGTCCAATTTTCCGGTGCTCCTGTGCATTCCTACAGGAAAACGCGCGTGCATTTTGTCTTTTCGCTAGAGAATAACAGAAATTACCTTTGCTACTGTGGTTGTAGCGAATAGTATACGTAACTTTATTAACATTATAAAAGTAAAATTGCTTTAGATGCACAATTTCTTGTTCTCGATTAGTGAGCGATGATTAACTTGACCAGTATTCCGGGTCCAGTCCTATGTTCCACGGCAAGTCTGTAAAGACAAGCGGTGAATCTAAACAAGAATAACAGTCGAAAAGAACGTGGGACTTGTTCAAGGAGCGCCAACATCCCGATGACGCTAATATTGATCACCTGCGAAGTTTATACGCCACTAAAATGACCCCCATTTACGAGCGGTTAAAAACTAAGGGTGGGCAATTGATCGATGAACCTACCGATTTATCGATTAATGCTTTCATCGAGATTTATATTTTAACCGGTGAATCGGTAAAGTTTCGGCGAACCAAAAGAAAGTAAAACTTAAATGCTTTCACCGAACAGACAAGGACGAATACACCCATACGAAGGGCAAACTTTCGGTGAACTTTCAACTGAGAGTAAAGTGTGAGGGCGAAATTTGTAACTCCATGGACAGGTGCAGAAGCTTCCATGTGTCCCGGCAACTTCAACGCCGTGCGAGGCTCCGTTTAGCGCAACAGAAACTGTTGTGATCAATCCAAGGACTTCACAATTGCCGGGGAATATCAATAAACCCATTTGCCTCGCGCAGCTGAAGTTATAACTTGTGAGTTTGGGTGTCTTTGAACTGTTCTCAGCTCCGTATCGAAGTTGATTCATAATCGAAATCGTATATTGCGCCGCTTCTCACATATTAAGGGGTAGAAAAAGAATTACCTTTTACTTTTAAAAACTATTATGCATGGAAATGAATGAGACCGATTAGTTGATTAATTAATTGACTAAAGAGGGGCAATTAATCCGGTGAAAATGTTTAATCGATGCCCAGCCCTACTTAAAAAGTGTAAAACAGCAAAAGTAAGCGCACTAGAAAATTTGTTTTTCTTTTAATTATTGCGCTGAATTCCTCGTGCGGTAAGAGTTTTCTGGCTTTTCCCTTTTAGAAAGTTTTGGAGCATGCAGATGTGAGATTTGAACGCTAGAAGCAACTTGCCTTTAAAAAAGAAACGAATGTTATAAGTGCAAATTGCACTTATTACTCGGTTTTATTTTGATCGTCTATATGCCCAGGTAGGTACTGACCCAGTGTTCGTGCGTAATTCTTTGGCTTCTCCCTTTATCTTCAAGATGCTCTTTATTGCTTTGGCACGTAAACCTATTGAAAAACGGCGATGCCCTCTTCGCACTAGCACTGTCGGACAGTGGACGTAAATACATGTACGACGCCATTTTAGCACTCTTTTTGGTGACATAATACTAGAAAGAAAAACGCCGTACCTGACCAATATTTTCGTCTGCGTGACTGAAACATATTCTAAGTTATCTTGTACGTACGACGAATTATTCGTGATATTTGGTTTCATAATCAGTCAAGCGTAGGAAAAAGGTGCACACACTTTTTACCATAAACAAATGCATTACGGGAAGTCAATTTCGGAGAGCGTGTAGTTGAACATATTGAAGGGTTTTGCAACGCAAGTTCAGACTGGTTGCTGTCTGCTTCAATAGGCTACTTCCAAAAATCCCTGCATGCAACACTGCGCGCGTTGCATTATGGGACCTCTTTGGCCACGAAGAGGAGTGTCATGGTTTCGATTTCGATTTCCCTGTTGACGAGGTAGTGCACCTTAGCACTGCATGAAAATAAAGTCAGCGCTCGCTTGCTTTAGACCCATTCATCTTCGTGAGAGGTCCGTGTTGAAACACGGATCTCAAGTGGCCGTAAGGACCTGCCTAGACTTAGCAAGGAGTAGGAGAACTTCCGACCGCGTCCCATAGCTCTCTAGTGGCCTGGCTACAACGTTAGAGTGCGGCACGACCCTCCCGGGTAACGGGTCATTTAAGAAGCCTAGGACGTTGAGACGATGGAACAGGATGACCGGCCCAGCACGCCTCTTATTCTTCCTGTGTTTACCTTCTCAAAAACTATGGTATGATGGCAGCCCCAGAAAGACGTGCCCCAGCATATTGGTAGGCGACACCTAGAGTTCTATAAATTTAGGAAAAGTCACATATTCGAAAATTAATTCACTGTATTTGATCGTGACTGGATGTCTTGAATTAAGGTTGGCAAATCAAAACCGAAACCGTGACCAGTGAGTTCCCTATATGTTTTGCACGGCACCATGCCGCTAGGATCGCTTCGATCTTTTAAGAGGTCTATTTGGCATATGCATATATGGAGCTAAACGGTAATTCTTTTTTTCTGATATTAAAGAGATAACTTGGTTTAATCAAAAGTTACGATAAAGAAACATAAATCTCCCACTGGCCCAGTGTGAGGCATTTTTAGCCCAAAACAAAAAAAAAAGCGTTCCTGTGGCTTGCTGGAGCATTTTATTGGTAAAAGCAAGCAGCACGAACAGATAGATTTATTTTGTTCACTCTCTATTTGGCTTTAGTTGAATCAAACGTCTCAAATGTAACCAATATCTTTTTTGTTTTATTTTTACATTACAACCAAAACGGTTTAACATTATACTGGGCCATAAAAAATGTTTTATTTTTTGCTGTAACTTTCAATTAAGTCAAGTTTTCTCGCTTGGTATCTACAGAAAGATTAGTCCCCTAACCAGTCGCACCTTCGTGCTAAGTCGGAGTATCATTACATAGAAAAACGGAGTTTTAAGATTTTTTTAAAGTAAGTTCAAATCGTTGAACCCCCTCCCTCCCCCCCCCAAGGGCCCTGAAGAAAAGAAAAGAAAAAGTAAAAGACGACTTTTTTTCAAACTGATAAGCGCAGGGTCAATGGTCCTGTGAAAATGCCACCATAATTATTTATCAAATCTTGGACCGTTGTCAAAAGGGGTCTTGCTGCTTGATTTGATTCAGGACAACAGGTGATTGTACATTAAGGTCACGTCAAAAGCCACTCTTATGGTTTCCAGTTTGAGCCATGCGATTTGTGATTTAGAGAAAGGAGAGGGTATGTTTTTGTAACAGTTAAAGCTCTGAACCATAGAGACTGTATAAAATAGGGAAGAGGGGCAGTTAAAGCTTCTCTATTACATCCCTAACCACTCCACCTCACGCGGCCGCGGCATAGATTGATGGAATAGGATGGGATGACTACAAGCTTCCTAGTAACTACCTCCGGGAGTTTATTGATTTTAAGGTATCGACGTTTATCGAAGCAACACTTGTGTGCGACTTTCGTCGTGGGACAAATTAGTATTGCCAATGGCAATGGTACCAACGCGAAATTCAACTGAAAAAATGTTGATTGATACAAGCGCGTTTTATTTTTTATTGTTTTTGTATCTAGCACGCGTTTACATCCTGTTATTATTCATTTATTTTGTTTTAATAAGAAACACCGCGATATTAAACTCCGAATTTCAGAGAATTGGGAATCAAACAAATAAAAACTCCGCTAAACTCCGGATCTTCGGCAAAAAATAAAAACACCCTCCGAATTTGACGAAAAATAAACTCCAAAAACACGGAACCCTAGTTGTAAGTAATTTTCTGAAATTTTCAATGGGAAAATGGGGCCCATTTTTGCCCGTTTTCGGTAACAGGCGCCATTTTGCGTGGTCCGTCGGCCGCCCTTTTGTCCTCGAAAATTTCGCTTTTAACTTTTTTAACAAGATGACGGTTCTTGCTGAAACTTTGGCATCTATTTCGGACCTCCAGCGCTGCATTTGGGCGGAAAATGAGCGTTCGGCAATGCGTTATTATTTTTTTCACTGTATAAAAAAAAAAAAAACACGAACGTTTTTTTTTTTGGGGGGGGGGGGGACACTTTGTATAATCAATGAAAGGCTCATTTAAGCCTGCCGAAGGTCCACGAAATATTTTAATGTATGCGGAGTGGGAAAGAAGACGCCTCTAACGAACACCTCAATCCCACAACGGAATGTTCTACAACCAATCAATACCGACTTGTTGGAACCCCGCCGAGAAAGCGAGGGCGTTCTCGGCTGTTGATTGGACGTGGCTCCACAGTTTGCGAGTGATCAACCACAGACACATTTTTGTGCCCGTTCGCGAGTTTACGACCGCGCAACATTTTGCTGAGAACCCCTCACCCAGATACGGATAACGAGAGAGGTCTCGTGCCCTCTGATCTGCTTGCTCTTCGTACTCCTTCATTCTACCGGTCGTTCGTGTACTGCAGCGAAACAACTTGATGTTTGCAAACGAAGAACGAGTCGTCAATACGGCGAGCAAGTGTTCTAAAATGCGTCTTTGGCTCATTGGAACGCAAAAAGGGGCCGGCCAATCAAATGGCAGCGTAGATAACGCGTAGAGACATAACCTCCTCTATACTCACAAAGCCTGGCAGTTCGACGACGGAGCCATAGAGTACCTGGTCGCAGATTTGGAGCGCGAGGATCTGGTAGCATCATAGCATGAAAGAGCCATTTCGCGGGGATTCTGGACGTCATCGCACAGCTTTTGCAGCGGAGATGACCCGAAACACACTTGTTCGCCCTGAAAAAGTGTGTTTCCGCGTCTCGCCGCAGCGGGGCGCCAGTCACGTGGCTTTCCTTTCATCCGTTGTGTGCCGCTCCACCTTTTCCGTCCCGGCGGCCGCTTCTCGTGGCGATCTGCCAGGCTTTGTAAGTATATAGGAGGCTATGGTAGAAAACGCGCGATGACGAAGCAGTCAAGCTCACTCCGTGATTGGTTGAGATCGAGGGAAAACAAACGAACTTGGCCGCATTTAAGGGGTAAACAAACACACGAGGTGCGGAAGGAGCAGACCAACATGCGCGGC
This sequence comes from Ixodes ricinus, assembly GCA_037355805.1. Lineage (NCBI taxonomy): Eukaryota > Metazoa > Arthropoda > Arachnida > Ixodida > Ixodidae > Ixodes > Ixodes ricinus. Next base: position 36,743 of record JAZHYW010025989.1, on the reverse strand, counting down.
GTAAGGCTTTCAACGTAAAGTAGCAGACAATCATAACTTCAGCCTGACTTTGATCTCATTTCTCCTCCGCGATGATTAACTTATTCCCCCCGCTATGTTAGCAGACGACGTACGGCGTTTTCTTGCTTTATTTTCGTTTGCGAATGGCGCTTCGCAAAAGATAAACCGCGTTCTTCGCTCGCGTTAGAAAAAACGAACCGTCTACAAACGCTATCTTCGCGCGCTCCGCGAGAAGCAAATGATATAGAGTTTTAGTAGGTCTTAGTAAACGAAGAGCGTGTTGGTGCCGGTCATGACTGCAGAAAGAGTGAGCATGTAATACAAGGACGACACAACCACATCTTTCATAATCAGGAGCTCGCTGTTGGGGCTTGGACGAAACGTGGCTAAAGAATGATGGAGTTGTGCCGTCCTTGTATTACCTATTTATTCTTTCTTCAATCTTGTTTATACTCCCTTTCACTTGAAAAGCAAACGAGGCCGAAGCTACAAGCGCGAGCACGTGGCTCTGAACAGTGCTTACACTGAGCAGTGCTTACAAGGCATGGCGCTGTACAATCCGGCCGTGAAATGTCTTAATAAAGCAAACCGTCATAGGGGATTTGGATCGGCTCACCATGAACAGAGAGGCCAAGGAAAAATCGCTCATACCACGAATCAAAATGGCGACCATACGGGGAGCTTGGCTCTACTTTCCACGGAACTACACCGTGCCCGGAACCAGTGACATTAACCCGGACAAGAACCATTGACAAAGCCGAGGTTATGACTCCACGGGTAAGAACGATAAGAGGAGGCCACCGAAGATTCTCGCCACCAATAGGATGTATTCTTTGGCGCCCATTAGCGCCGAAACGTTGCGGTGGCGCCCTCCTTTGCTCCTTCTACGTGACGTCACTGGACTTTGCCCCACCATTGTGATCCCGGCTACTTATAACCAGCAGCAAAAACAAAATTCAATGGTGTCTGAAAAAAAAAAAGCACGGAGAAAGAATGGTTTCATTACATTCTTAGACCAACATCGTTAACGCTGATAATCGAACACCACTCTAATTTATTCTGATTAAACCGCAATAGACCGATCTCACTAAGCATTCGGCGCATGCGTGACGCCGCCTTAACTTTAGTTCACAGGAGGCAGACGGCAGTGCACGAAACGGCTTGTGCCTTCTTGTGCTCTACACACGCAGAGCTCCAGCGAGGTTATCGCACGTGCAGAAAGACTAAAGGTCCCTCGATGCATTGAGGAAGCGGTGGCGTAGTCAAACTGACTGGTGGGATCGGTCTATTAACCCCTGTTAAGACATCACAGTGAGTGCTTGGTCAATTGTGGAAAACAAACCATAGCGATTTCACAAACCAAGCACGTCGCCAACGGCGACGTGCTTCGCGGTTGAGCGCGTGCTCACAGATAGTGTGCGCCCGATTTCTTTAAAACCATCGAAACTGCTGTTGATGGCAGACGATAAGTTGCTTTCGACACAGCTTGACTTTATCTTTTACTTAGAAAATTACGAAGCCTGCGCGTGCATAGTTTTATTTTTTTCTTTGCCCGAAGTGCACGAGCGCACCAGCGCTCGTAGCCTTAACTTTACACTAACAAAAGTGGCATATCTGAGCTTATATATTTAGAAAATGATATGGATATATAAAATATTGTGCAGCCACACACGGTGTACGCGTATAAGGCGAATCTGGCGGGATATGCCAAACTTTTTTATATACATAAATGGATCTGCTAAACAAGGGTATATCGGGTTTATGCATATATAACGCCATATATGTCCCATGTAAGACCACTTTTTATGTGATGCTGTTTTCTACAAATATCTACCAAAAGTGGGGTCTCATCTGTAAGGCACGAACTAACAGATTCTGAACACCAGCCTGACTTTTGTTGTCGAATTACGTCTGCCTGACAACGCCGCGTAGTTCACTCAGCCTTGTCTCCAAGGGCAACAGCACTATATCTTTTCTCAGAAAACTTCCACTACCTGATCCTGCACAGATTACCCCAAAAAGTAAAAAAAAAATCTGTCTCAAAAACAATCGATTTAAGGTCTCGAACGAGTATCATCGCCACTGCATCGGCAAATGGAAAAACACGGAAACAGGAAAATGAGAAATGCTAAATGAAAAACAAAAAAATTAAAAGAAAAAATTGCATGTCATTTACACTTTGAAATAAACTTGCACGGGTATGGTCATTTGCGGATAACCAAAAAAGGGAAAGTCATATTTCTTGCATGAACGTTTAGGCAGTGGGAATTATAGTCTCTATTAAGATGAAGCCGCGGAAGCCTCCTCTGAAGATAGGCAATTTGACCAGTTGAGGTATAGGAACCTCGTGTTATTTTTTTAAGATGCATCAGGCAGTGATGGTTATTACACAACGGCAGACTGTGGTGCGATAATAATTTAAATAAAAACGAGCAGCGGGCGGATCAAATGCGTAGTTGATTGCCTATCATCATCAAAACATGTCGTAAAGAACACCGTCGGGTGGCGCAAGTTACCTACCAATAAAAAGGGTGTCGCCAATACCACTCATCCATTCATCCAGCATTTTCCTATCCAACATTTAAAACCGAATAAGGGACGTGCTTATTAAAAGTCCTTTCATTAATGGCCGCTGGTGAACGTCCCAAACAAATAGCTTGTAGAAATACGTAACAACCAATAAAAAAATTAATTCCGGTGTTAATTCTTATTTTATTCAGAACAGACAGATACACTTGGCATGCCACAAAGCAACTATACGTGTCTTTTTATTAAAGTACGTTGTTGGGACAGTTGATGCGTTTCAATGCAAATAAAATACCGCAAATAGTACAAAGAGATAGCGCCAGTAAGACAGTACACGACAGTGCATGTAATCTCTTAGTTTTTGTTGTCTTTTTATACTTCGTTCCAATGAAGATCACGTGGTACGCGCCAGCCAAAAAACAAGAAATCGCGGGTTCATTTTGATTTGGAGATTTATGGTTGTCCTTTGTCCCTCTTGCTCCCCTTCTCCAGGGATTATTTTCGTCATTCTTGTCCAGCTCGCTTGCACCTTTGCATTTAATTGCATTATAATTATAATTGGATTAGATGTTTGCATGTAATCCTCAACGATGTGACATTCCTCATAGCAAGGATTTTCTCCGGGCTGCGATGTACTCACACAATCGGCACCGATCCCCCTAAACATCCCATCCATCATAAAAAGATGAGTAGGATAAAACTACAAAAGACTCTGACAAAAGAAAGCATTGATTAGAAATGAAAATGCAATTTTCAAGAATAATTGAAGTCCGTAAACGACAGACAACAAATGTGTTTAATAAGAATGTGTCAGCTAAGGCAAATATCTCAAAAGTTAATTGATGAGTTTTGTGTTAATAATCTGTAATTATCCCTTTACCACTTGTGTACACCACGGTCGTTTGCGTTATCTCGAAAACTTTTTTTTCGAGCGCCTTTTTTTGTTATTTTTGTTGTTGGTGAAACACCCTGTTTAAATATATAACAAACCAGCAAGTCCTCGACCGCGTGAGAACATTGATTCAACCAAAACGGCGCCATTAGGAACATTTTCCCAAAGGGGCAGCGCTTGTTCTTTAGCAATTCCGTCGGGAGGACCCGCTTTCATCAGGAATTAAAAACCGTCGATGTTAATTGGCCACGCCGTGTAATTACTGGGTTGTCAGCAAGAGTGAACAGACAATTAAACAACATAACTTTCCAGCGCCCATTGCACCTGGTTCAGCGAAACAAGCAAACTGAAAAATCCGCTCGCAGAAGTCATTAGCACTCTCGAACAAACCAACGCAATGAAAGTGGCGACGCATCCCAGCTGAACGAATCGTGCGGGAATGAACTCAAACAAAGAAAATCAACCTTGACAAAATCACAAATTGAGTGAAAGAGAAAGAGGGAAGAGAAAGCGCCAGAAATCATTTAGTGAACACAGTGAATCCTATTGTACAGAGGTGCCGCCCCCCCCCCCCCACACACACACACACACAAAAACAAAAACAAAAAACAATTACAAGGTAAGCTTTTTTTTTTTTCAATTCACTAATAACTTATGCATCGCTGTGCGCTCGTTTTCCGCCCGAATGTAGCGCTAGTGATCCGAACCAGATGTCAAGGTTTCAGAACCTAGCGCTTAGTTATCCAAAAGTTATAAATGACTTACCGAACTTTTCGATTGGAAATTGGCAGCAGACGGAGCTCTGAAATACATAGACGCTGAATGGAGCCGGTTACAGAAACAGTATGAAAACGAGCCCCATTCTTTTATTGAAATTTTAAAGAAATCACTTATGACTTTTGAAAAAGATAACACTTAGCTTTGAAATCTTGGCATCTTGTTACGGATTGTTAGCTGCCTACTTGGGCGGAGAATAAGCGTCCGGCGCTGTCTAGTTTATTTTTGCGGTGAGAAAAAAATGTAATTCTTCTGACGCCCTGAATATGCTTATCATTTTTAAGGCCACAGATTCAGGTTTGCGAAAAAATATAACACCAGCGGCTACGCTGTTTTCTTACATGCACAAAATCTCGCACAATTTGAAAAAGGTAGCCAGGCGGTTCGACGTTCCCATTATGTTTTCGGCACCTCGAAAGTTTGCGCAACTCTGCCCTAGAATTGCGGAAAAGGCTGGGAGCAAGAGCCAATGTGCCGTAACGCGCAGGAACAAGTATGTCGATTGCGTGGTTGGTGCGGTATATGAGATCCCACTAAGGTGCGGAAGACGGTCGACCGCTGCAGGTCACTTGCCTCTGCACTGTGCTGCTTGTAAATACTAAAATCACTGGATCTGGTAAAGTAGCGCCATTGCCTTCCCACCCGCTGGCCGCACACAAATAAATACCAACGTACAGACGACAAAACCTCTCAAGATGATTGGCTCATCACTGTCGGTTGTCATAGGTGATCGCCATTTTGAACCCTTTCAAAGCTTCGAAGCTTCGACAGGGTCGTTAAAACCAGTCGCACCAAGATCGCTATGAAGCATCGTCGTACTGAAAGCCTTCCTCGACTTGTATGAGTGTCTTTAGAACTGTGCATGCAATCATGCAATAAACTTATCACTCATGCTTATTTCCCCAGATCTCTTACAAATATGTTGCTCTTCTTGCGAGTTTCAAGACAGTAAAATTATTTTTCAATGCCTTCAAGCACTGACTGTGATGTCGGTACGAAGATGTACGGCATCACACGCGTCGTCGGTGCTTGGGGGGCATTGAAAAATAATTTTACTGTCTTGAAACTCGCAAGAAGAGCAACATAATAAACGGATCTCAGGGGAGACAGGCGGCAGTTTTCGAGACGCCTCGTGCCGTGTCATGCTCGGCACGCGCAGTGCTTTAGCGAGGTTGTCCCACCTGCTAAAAGACTAAAGTTCCCGTGACGCATTGCGGCAGCGGCGGCGTAGTGAAACTGGCTGGTGATATCGGTCTATTGCAAAAGGTCTGGGGAAATAAGCATGAGGGATAATTTTATTGAATGCACAGTGCCACAGACGCTCATATTGGCCGAGGAACGCTTTCAGGACGATGATGCTCCATAGCGATCTCGGTGTGGCTGGTTTCAACGACCCTTTCGAAGCTTCCAAGCTTTGAAAGGGTCCAAAATGGCGATCACCATGGTAACCGACAGCGATGAGCCAATCACCTTGAGAGGTTTTGTTGTGTGTATGTTGGTATTCGTTTGTGGTCGGCTAGCAGGTGGGAAGGCAATGGCACTACTTTCCCAGATCCCGTGACTTTAGTAAATACAAGCACAAATTCGACAACATCCCCATCATCGGGAGGGGCACAGATAAAATCACCGGGAATTGAAAACATATGCGATAACAAAAGAGGGGCAAGATGCATGTGTCATCCAAACATCGGTTTATCTACGCGAAAAAGAAATTGATTATCTTGACGCGTGCTGAAGCGATAATGCCGTTTACTTAGTTGATTTTTTTTTCCAGTAAATGTTTAGTTGTGAGTCCAGCGCTTGTGTTGTTCGCACCTTGCCTCTTTTCACTTGTCCGTATTTTTTGCGCGCTGTTTATTTCCGATTTAACCAAGAACCACCTCACCTACATCGCGACTTTAACCAACTAAATCACGTACCCCGCGAAGAAAACACAGAGCTATCAATTACCTCGCGCCGCGCACTACATTTGAGACTGTTCACACCTTGATTGCACCATAAGGTGTCAATTTCTAAGAGCCGGTTTTCCACCTTCGGAACGCATTTGTAACTTCGACTGGGACAAACTTTCGTCCTCACTACAAATTCTGGCTAGCGACGTCATCGGCAGCGGAGCTAATCGACCGGCACAAAGCGTCGCGGAAATTGTAAAACGTTTTTTTAGCGGGTTGTCATTCTCGCGTTTTGCACATAATCGCGCGGCCGCGGTTGACGTATCGGCAACGGGTTATTCGTTGGGCGGAGCAACCGCAAACGTCTCGTTGACGTTCAATGGTTCGGGTCAGATTTAATTTCGATATACGAAAGGAGTTTCTACAGCAGCGGCTATACTTGCGTAAAAAGGTGTGACTTTTTACAAGTCCCAGTCGCACTGCTCGTACGTCGTACAAAAGACCCGCGGAGTTTCTCTGCGGAGATGTATGAGAAAATTATCCGCAGAGAAGCGCCTCAAGCATGTTGGAATCATGTTTTCCTCGTACATACATGTACGTTACGAACATGACTGCAGAGAGTTTTCGTGTGAGCAATGTGACAGGACCGGCATACAAAAAAGAAACACGCCTCAGACTCTGCTAGGTGGCGCAAGCTACCGCCCGTTACAAAAGGTATATAGCCATTAACGTCTATCCATTCATCCACTCGCCCATCCATCCGTCTGAAGACAGTCTTTTGTACGAAGTATTGGCAGTGCGAGCGCGGCTTTGCGACCGCAACCATTGTCCGCGAGGTTTCGTAGCCGATCGTCGGGTTTGTCTCCTGTAGGGGTTACTATGGAAGGGGGTCATTTCTCCGCGAAGTAAAGCGGGAAGGTTTTTGTTCGCTGCACGTCACGGCGTCGCGTGACATTACGACGAAACCCGACACAATGACGCCACCTGACACAATGACGTCACATGACCTAATGGTTTGTGTTCAGTGCGACTGTGCGTCAGTCCGCATGCAACGGGGCGCCTTGGCTGCTGCCGCCGTTCATTTAAAGGACGCGGCAAGAAGCCAGCATTCCTTTTGCTTTTCTTTAATGCTTTCGAATTTGCTATACCGCGACTGAAAGCGCCTTACAAGAGCAAAATCGCACCAGTAACGAAACTTACTTCATATTAAAACAGCAGACGGGCGCCGTGCGCTGTTGTAATATATAGAGAATAGGAGTAGAGGATAGGAGCAGAGGAGGAAGAGGGATAGAGGAGCAAGATAATAGGACACGACGAACAGGACGCCGTCCTTTACGTACCGACTAGCTCAATTCTCCTCGAAACTCGAGAAAGTAGAAAAAGCTAAGCCGTAAACGTCAAGCGATATCCGTTACATCCGGTTTTCGACGTGACCGCCAACACAATGCCTCCTACTGCAAATTCCGAAAAAAGTAGATTGCGGTCACTGCGAGAATAAATTTAAGAAGCTTCAAAATCATGAAGTCATCTCACACTGGGTTTCACGAATTCCTTCCCCCGCAGTCAGGAAGCCACAAGACGAAGTGAGTAGCTTTTAAAATTAGCTTCCATCAACTGGATACGACACGGAACATTTCTCAAACGCCTTGCGACCTTGAAGACCGAAAGAAAAAAACAAACAACTAGACTTTCAAGTTTATTAAATATTAATAATAATAATAATAATAATAATAATAATAATAATAATAATAATAATAATAATAATAATAATAATAATAATAATAATAATAATAATCTTTAATGGCGAGCATAGATACAGCAAGTTCAGTTTTTGGGACCGGTCAAAGCCAGCAAGGTAGGACCAGAAAAAGCATTCAAAGGTAGCAGAGTAAACGGTAGCGCAGTAGCACGTGCATACACAAACACGCACGTACGCATACACACAAACACACATGTACACGCACACACACGCAGATGACCGTGTCTCGTCAAAGTGCGGTGGACAAGTTGAAGTAGTTGCTGGTAGAGTTTTTGTAGCTTGAAGAGAACTACAATCCTACATAAACCTACAGAAAAAAAATGATGCTGTACAAATTTGGGTATAGCTTCGGTCTAAGGCGGACGAGTTGTCAAGGTCAGTATGCACGCGCATTGGTGAAGAAAGTCAACACACGTACTGAAGCGTTTATTATAAAAGAAATAAAGAAAATGCCGATTCATAAGTTTAGTCCGTTTCTTAGTTCGCACGTTCTCACGGAGAAAAATAAAGCAGGAGCCTCGGCACGAATAGAGTGAATACAACCAAATTGGTGTATAAGAACGCAAAAAAGAAAGGAATCCAGGGTACATATATCCTAATATTAGCATTTTTTTCAAACTTTTTTATTGTAGCCATGGGAATGAAAAAAGAAGGAAGAAAAAGGCAAACAAAGAAAGCAAAGAGGAAGAAAAAGAAAAATGAAAGACGTGTACATTTCCCTGTAATGCCGAATTAGAGCGCAGCTCTTGAGGAGGGAAGGGTGCGGAGGGGAAGGTATTCCCCTCCTCCTCCTCTGTACCCTCTCTTCCTCCTCATGTCCTCCACCCTCCTCCCCCTTTTCCTGTCCTCCTCCCCCTCCCTCCCTCCCCCCGTGACGCCACTCGTAACCCTCATGACGTCAATTGTGATCCTCATGACGTCGCTGTGACGTCATTATGGGAAACATTCCATGATGCAACGCGCGGGTCACGAATGACGTCACTGATGACCCTCGTGACCAACGCGTTCTCATAATGACCTCACTCGTGGCCGTCCTGACGTCACTCATAACTCTCGTGACCATCGTGACGTCACTCGCGACTCTCGGGACATCACTCGTGACGTCACACTTGACGTAACGTGTGACGTCATTATGGGAAACGTCCCATAATGCAACTCGAGGGTCACGAATGAGACCCACGCGTTGCATTATGGGACGTTTCCCATAATGCAACGCGCGGTTACGCCGACGGCGACGCCGCTCAAGCCGGAAACGGGACCCTAAGAGCTGCTCTCTTAACAGAAAGAAGGAAAGAAAGAAAGTAGAAAAAGAAAAAGAAAGACAGGAAAGACAGGAAAGAAAGGAAGAAAGAAGAAGAAAAAGGAAGAGGATGAAGCAGAATAATTTTTTAATGTAATTGCAAATATGGCCACTCGATTGCCGAGTCTGATCAAAGCAGCAGAGGCTTGTGGGACCAGACCAGCATTTGATGCAGCAGACCGGACATTCGCACGGATTCACATCATGTGCTCAGACACACACACACACGCGCACACGCACACTCACACACACGCACTGTCACACACACACACACACACACACACACACACACACACACACACACACACACACACACACACACACACACACACACACACACACACACTTCAATGTTTCATCAGAGTACAAGCGGTAAGTCTGAGTTTGGTGTTTTTGTTGAGTTCGTATGTTGCTTGAAGTTGAATCATTATAAAAAAAAACACCGACCAGCACACTCAGACTAACGCAAGATCGCGGAAAAAATAAACTCAATATAGTATATCGGGTTGAAGACCCTCATGTTTTTTTCCTGAGTAAGGCGAGTTCACTCTCGTTGTGTTCAAACACACACAAAAAAAATGCATAGGATCATAGGAAATCAGATTTCACACGATGAACTCACCCGTCACTTTGTGTGTTCACAAAAAAAAAAACTGAGTGCTTTAGCACACACACACAAAGGAATGACCCGAGCGTATATGCGAAATGTAAACATAAAGAAAGAAGAGTTAAAGAGCAGCAAAGTTCACTGTTTATACAGGCCAGAGAACGAGCTCCTCAGAGATTCCTTTAACGTCTTGATTAGAGTAAGGGCAAACAAAGAATCTGGGACTTCATTAAATTTTTGGGGGCATAAAATGAACAAATATTTTCGTCGTAATAAGTTCTCACCCGCGGCTTTTGAAGACGCGGAGCAGATCTCAGATAACGAAGTGGACTTGACGACACCTTGAACTCATATCTCCAGAAGTGTCGCCAGATAACAGGTTGGAGAAGTAGTGAATAATAATAATAATAATAATAATAATAATAATAATAATAATAAATAGTTTATTGCTACCAGCGAAGAAAAGTTTAGTGTTGCGGATGCATCAAAGCCAACAGGAGGCTTGTGCGACGCCATCCTCCAATAAAAAAACCGATATGTAGCTGTGTAGCTACGGAGAATACAATAATATAAAACAGACAAAAAAAAAAAAGAAATGTAAACACAATTCTATGAAGTTGGTCACTCTAGTTATAACGTGAAAATTTTACGCGAAAAGATATTATGCACAGACTAAAACGGAAATCAAGAACAATGTCAAAGCAAAATGAAATACTACAAAACTAAAAAATATGCAGAAAAAAAAATTCACGGAAGGTGTCTTCTGTTAAAATGTCCTACAAACAGCAGAATATTCATTAATGTTCCAGAAACGCAGGCGCTTAAAAGTGGCACACATTAGTGAGAAAAATGTGTCTACAATATAAATAAACAGGATAGAGACCGAAACCAATACGCCTCGCAAGTGGGCTCATTTTCGTCTTCTGCGCATGAGAACGGAAGTAGCGGTGACGTTAGAACGCCGAGCCCTGATTGGGTGATCGCGGTCCCCTATCTGAGCGTCGTCTGCTCCTTTGCAACAACGTCTGCTCGCAACGTCGTCTGCGTCTGTCTTACCTTTCCTGCGACTTTCGGAAGCGCAGGTCTTTACGAGCGAGCTCGACTTCGCCTTTCAGCGAAGGCAGACGAAATAACTCGAGCGGTTCGTTATTTTTGTCGAACAACTAGCAGACGCGCATCAAGGAGGGAAGTCAAAGTACGCACTGGCGAGGTGTCCCGAGACGCCGAGGTTTGTTTGCTAAGAACCGAGAGTGAGCGTGTTAGTGTCCGCAAGTTCCCTCCCAAATACTTTTCCCCCCTTACGTGTGCGGCAAGACTCCTCATTCTTTAACGGCGTCGGCGGGTTGGCGCAGTTAACGTCGTCTGCTTTACGTCTGCTAGTCAAAGCGATGGCTCCTTTACCTTTCCTGCGTCTGTCGGATATTCACCGCTTTTTCACCGGCGAGAGTCACCGTTGCCTCGGAAAACAAGGAGATGACAAGAGGAAGAGATTGACCTCTTAATCTAAAATTGAGGTCAGTGATCACAGTATAATACGGGAAGGGTTCACAAGGGTCGCGCGGGCACATTCCATTCAGCACGCCAGCCGGTCGTGGGCAGACGGTCACCGAGTCGGAGTGGCTGCTAGGCCTATCTGCCGAGTTCGCTTGGTCGGTGTCGGTGGAATCGTGGCCGTTGGAGCTTTTCCCGGGTGTTTGTGGATCCAGCGTTTTGTTCGTCGTGGTCTGGTTCAAGTACTTTTTACTTTTTCTTGCTGCTTGAAGTCGGGACGCGAGAGAAGCGCACGTAGAAAAATAAACGTCTGTTGGTCGTCGCGACCGCGATGCTGTCGGCCATGCTGATTTGATCGTAACAAGTGCGTAGCTTCGGAGCTGTCGTAGGATTTTGTCGTAACCTGCGCAAAACTTACGAAAATTTCAGTTCGTGAATACGAATTTGTTTTTAAGTTTTGTCTTACGCATATTTTTGGCGTAAGATAGTTTCGTGAATCTGGCCTCTCCACTTGCAAAAGTCGCAGGAAAGGTAAGACAGGCGCAGACGACGTTGGGAGCAGACGACGTTGCAAAGGAGCAGACGACGCTCAGATAGGGGACCGCGATCAGCCAATCAGGGCTCGGCGTTCTGACGTCACCGCTACCCCCTGCGCGAGAAGCAGACGAACTTGCCCTCCGCATAGTTCCCTATTAAAACGAAATACCTCTAAGCATCTTTTTAACTTTGCCCAAGGATGTTTGGTTTAGAAGTTCAGGTGGTAAGTGAGAAAAAATATATGGCACATAGAACGCACGCGTACTTTCTCCATAACGAGTGCGGGAAAGAGGTATGTGAAAAGGGTGCGTATGTCGAAGATCACGTGAGGGTGGGCTTGAGATTTTGAAATCAGAGTTCCAAAAGTGCCGCAATACCACTGAATGAACATAAAGGGTTTGGAAGTTAGGTAATTGCAAATATTCGAAAAGATTAGCGTTGTCAGGTATTTTAAGTTGATAAGAGACACTTTTCAGGATAGCTTTCAGGATACAGTCCACTTTGGTTTTCCAATAGTCAGAAGAATGTCCGAAAACGGTGATGGAGTAGCGAAGGACGCTATATGCAAGCGAATGGGCAATCATTCTTCGAACAGATACAGGAAAAAATATTTTGTATTATATAATAGGCAACTAACGCTTCTCAGTTTTTTACAGATGTATGTAAAATGAACATTCCATTTCAGACCGCTGTCAAAATATATGCCTAGATACTTCACACTATCTGTATACTCAACCGGAATGCAGTTGCATTGATGACAGAAAGAAGAGTGCAGAACTAATGGAATGTTGAGAGTGACTGTTTTGAGTGGATTATGGAAGCATACTAGTTTCGTCTTTTTAACATTTATATCAAGAAGGTTTTTCTTGAACCAGTCCATAATTGCTATGGCTTGAGATTGCAACTGGCTGATGGAATTGGCATAGTTGATATGTTGGGTCATGATTACAGTGTCGTCCGCGTATTGATAGAGCTTACATCCCGGTACCATAGTGGCGATGTCATTGACAAAAATATTAAACAAAAGAGGTGATAGAATAGATCCCTGTGGTACTCCCGCTTTTAGTTCAGTTCGAGAACTCTGAAATCCAGATGCGCACACCAGTTGAGAACGATGAGAAAGATAGTTTTTAAGAAGGGAAAAAAATGAACCACGAAACCCTAGGCTGTACAGTTTCTTCAACAGTACCGTATGGCTTACTGTATCAAAAGCTTTGGACACATCTAAGAATAGTGCGGAGGTAACAAGATTGTGATCGAATGCTGAGTATAGGTGATCTGCGAAATCTTCTAGAAGAGGCTGAGTGCCCTTTCCTTGCACAAAACCAAATTGAGTTGGAGATAAGATATTAAATTTTTCTAAAAAAGATGTCATAATATTAAACACATGTTTTTCGAGGATCTGAGCGATGATTGGCAAGAGAGAAATTGGACGATAGTTTGCAATATTGTTTCTGGTACCACCCTTATACAAAGGACGTACTATAGATGTTTTAAGTTCATCGGGAAGTACCTTGGTTTCAATAAAACCATTTACCATAAATAGAAGCACGTCTTTCAGAATGCCTATATTTCTGCGAAGGTCAGATAGACGGATTCCGTCTATACCAGGGGACTTGTTGTTCTTGAAACTAGACAAAATGGAATATAGATCAGCTTCCTGAAGAGATGGAAGGAACGCTGAGGAAGAGACTAGGTTATCAAATGCATCTAGGCTATCTCTCGCCTGACCAGAAAACGTAGCAAAAAATACGTTAAAATCCTCTACAATTGATTGCAAATTATCGCCAAAATGTCGTTTCAGTGTATCATCAATGGAGTGTGTTTGGTGTCCACGGAGTTCATTTATCAAAGACCAAGTTTTACGTGCATCCGAATGAGATTGGAAGAATCTTTTGTGATAAGAAATGCGCTTAGCCGATCGAATCATCGCGTTTACTTTGTTACGGCAGGATTTAAAGTTTATTCGTAGGTGTGCATCGTTGGGTGAACGACGGCAGCGAGCCCATAGTGCATTTTTTTCCCTTATCGCATCTAAAATATTCGCATTCAGCCATACAAGATCAGGGTTGCGTTTTTTTACGATTATTTCTCTCCGGCATCTTTCATAGAACTGTTTGAAAACCAGCACAAACTTTGGATAGACGTCGGTGCAGTTAACGGTCCTCAAAAAGTGGTTCCAGTCAAAAGCTGAGACCAACTTATCAAAGGCTGTGGTGTCGATACCGGTAATATTTATGCGACTTGATGTTTCGCGCGATTTAAGAACGCCGATTGACCAGCGGCAGGCCACAAAGTAGTGGTCGGCAAGTTTTTCCTTAATAACTGCTGATTTTACGACAGTCGAAGATGTTCTTAGGTTAATATGGTCAATGCACGAGGAAACAAGTCTCCCTAAAAGGAACTCTTCACGTGTTGGACAATTAATAACGGACTCAATACCGTGAGTTGCCAAAATATTGAGGTAATTGCATACAATAGATTTGGACCCATTCAAGATGTCAATATTAAAGTCTCCTATAATGCATAATTGACTATACGAGCTCAAATCAGTAATGTTTTCTTCGAATTCCATGAGAAAAGACCCTATATTTGTGGACGGTGGTCTATACATTGCGAGCAAACATATGGAATTGATTGCATTCTCCACAGAAAGGGCAATGAACTCGGACTGAGCGAACGTCAATGTAATATTTGAAAATGACCATTTGTCACTCACAAAAACCGCGATACCACCACCATGACCCATATCTCGAGTGGAAAAAGTACCACGATACCCCGGTAAAGAGAACTGATCTGTTGCAGAAGAGGGGATGTTAATTTCTGTTAAGACAAATACATCTACTGAAGAAGCAATAGCTCTTGAGGTAATTTCGAATTCTGCCCAATGTTTACGTATACTTCGAATATTAACGTGTACTACAGAAAAAAGGTTTCATCACAGTTTCCAAATAGATTTCGAAGAGATGAAAAATTTGAAACCTGAGCGAAATCTGCCATACATCTAAAGAATCTTTTCAAGGTCTAGCGAACTGGTTATTCTCACAGGTGGAGAACCTACCGCCTTTTTTGCGTAGATTTTCGCTCTGGTTACCCAGACGAACTTATAACCCTGTTCCTTGCCCTTCTGTCTTGCCCGCCAAAATAGCTCCTTGTTCGCGTGGGTCAGGTTGTCATTTAAGTACAGTTTGGGAAGAGAACTGTCCTGACCCAGTGAACGAAGCGTACCCCGCGCTGCCATCCAGGATTCTTTCATGTGGACAGACGCGAATCTGATCAGAATTGGTGGGTTTTTTGCATATTTGGTTGGCAAGCGATGAAGGGCAAGAATGTCAGATTTCTGAAAGTTTGAGATCTTCAGCTTTTTCGATAGAGTCTCAGCAAACGACATAAGATCTTCATCCGGCGAGACAGGCAGTCCGTGCACTTCCAGGTTTGGCAGACGGCTGTGCTGCTCGTTGTCGTTTAGGGCGACCCGCATCTCTTGGATCTCGGATGCCTGCGCCTCCACTGTTGACTTTAAATGAGAAAGCTCCGTTTGCAGGGCTTTGCCATTCTGTTCGTTGGTGGTCGCCAGCTTGAGGAGGCGGTCATAGTCGGCCGAAAAGAAATCCATTGAGTGTTGTAGGCCGTTCACAGTCTCCCTTAGACTCTCAACAATGGGCTTGAGGGCTAAAAGTTCGTTTAGTTTCGCTGACAGTGTCATAAGGGAATCGACGCTGCACTTCAATGAGAGTAATCCCTCCAGCTTCTCATTCATAGCTGTTAGTTGTGAAGAGAGCAGTCCTATCCCTTCAGAGGAGCTTGACGACTTCGACTCAGATGCTCCCACCTGACCATCCTTCCCACGACACGCCCGGCACTTCCATTTTTCTCGTTTAGTTTGTCCCATGGTGATGAAGGTCTTATCAGCAATCCCGGAGCAAGATTGTCCCAGATGGTAATTGGATTTGCAATCCGAACACGACATGTGCCTGCCATCGTTGTTTATAGACTTGCTACATGCCGTGCACTCGATCATGCGGACCGTAGGGGAATTCATATGCATAAAGGAATTCGGTGAAGTGTGTGAAACGTGGTCGGGAGGTCGAGGCACCCCGCTAATAATAATAATAATAATAATAATAATAATAATAATAATAATAATAATAATAATAATAATAATAATAATAATAATAATAATAATAATAATATTAATAATAATAATAATATCTTTATTGTCAAACAGAGCTTAATACAGTCAAAAACAGGCCTGTCGAAGTCTGTAACAGACTTGTATGACTTGGCCCGGCAACATCGACTAGAGGGACAATAACTACGTTGAAGAAAAATGCAATCATAGCAACACTGAAAAAAACTCTGGTATACAAAAACAAGACATATTTCAGGGTAACATTTGCACAGTATTAACACAAAGTTCCCACTCAAAAAACAAAAGAAAAAACAAGCAAGACACACTTGGTGCAGGAAAGAACACCACAAAAAAAAACGCGCATCCAAGCCTAAAAAAAAAAGCACGGACATTGTTTATAGCAGTTCTACCACCTCTTTTAATGTTTTTTTATTGAAGTCACGGAAAGTATTTCTTCCGGTAATTTATCAAAAATATCGGGAACATACACACAGCGTCTGGCCGCACCGTATCGCGTTGAACACCAAGGCACTGTAAACCGTAGGTCTTTTCTTAACAATCTTGGAGAAACATGTTCGATTTTAAATTCAGGATTCCAAACATGCCTTGTCACTACCATCTGCTCAAATAAAGAACAAAAAGAAGGAAGTGCAACGTCATGAACGATATCTGATCCACTTAAAAGCGAAGAATTGTACGCAATATTCTTTAATATGTTCTGTCAGTAGACTGTCAACACGGCTCTGCCAACGCAGTGAAACGGAAGCGAAGACAGTTATACCATATCTGAGTATGCTGTAAGCGAGAGCCTGAGCTATTGTTTTCTTTATCTCCATGGGGACAATACTTTTGAGATTAAAAAGTAAGCAGGCTGCGCTCCGCAACCAACTGCAGACAAAATCTAAGTGACTTTGCCATGACAGGTCACTGTAAAAAAAAAAAACACCAATATAAATAATAGAACTTACATATTCAACCGCAGAGCAGTTGCACGGAGAAAAGTCGTGACCATGCAAAAAAAGGGGATGTTAATCACTCTGGTTTTTAAAGGATTTCTGAAACAAATCAGCTTTGTCTTTTGCACATTTACGAAAATGACATTTTGAGAATACCACCACATTGCTTTGATAACGTTACGTTGTAGGTTGTTCACTGCCTTTTCGCAGCACAAGTTTCTTGAAAGCAGAACCGTATTATCTGCGTATTGGAACAGAGTACAGTTGTTAACTGTTGAAGCGAAATCTTTAATAAAAAATGTTAAAAGGAAAAGGGGATAACATTGAGCCCGGGGAAAACCGGCCTTCATTTGTAATTTACTGCTACAGTTAATTTTATCGCCTAATACTACAACTTGTGATCGATCGGAGAGGTAATTTGCAAGAATCTCGTAAAAAGGTCCACGAAGACCTACCGCATACAACTTTTTTAATAAACAATGATGGTAAACAGTGTCGAAAGTTTTTGCTATATCTAAGAAAATAGCACAGCTATACAGGTTTTGTTCGAACGCGCCATGGAGCATATCTGAAAATTCTTCCAAAAGTGGTATGGTACCCCTCCTGTAATGAAACCGAACTGTCGGCTAGACAAAATATTAAATCTTTCCAGAAATGACGTCATCATTCGAGAAGGAATTTTTCTAATATCTGCGACAGTACTGGCAATATTGGTATTGCTCTGTAAGTTTCCATCTTGTCCTTTTAATAATAATATTTATAATATTATAACGATAATAATAATAATAAGAAGAAGAAGACAGACATAAACAAGAGAGGAAAATCAAGGCGTAAAAAGCATAAAAAGGCGACACGAAGTCAATGACACACAATACGTGAAGACAAACATTAATGCAGATAAATACACATACAATCAGTTCACAGAAGTACATTCACCAAATTTGATCAAGAAACAACCATAGCAAACAAAAAACAAAAAAACATCAAATACACCATCAACTGCGTCACAATAGTCCTGAAATGCTGCTGTTGAATATGTCGTTTTTCGGCGAAGTCATTGCATTTCAGCTGCATGCGGTGGACACACTTCAACATATTTGCTTCAGGGGGAAAATTGCGCTACTAGACACAGTGCTGTAGTGTGGCACACGCAATGGAATTGATGATAAAATTTCAGAACCAATGTTGCCGTGTAAACATTTGAAGAGAAATAAAATGTCAGCAGAGTGCCTGCAGTGATACAGAAATTCGATGTTGTGGCTACGGACACTGGAATAACTGTATGGCTCGTTTTGCAAGTAGCGGTAGTTAAGAATGTAGGCGAATTTCTTTTGAACGCGGTCGAGTAAAGCTTCATCTGATCTCTCCAACCCGTTCCAGACGACAGGTGCATATTCCAAACGAGATCGGCAAAGACTTTTAGAGGAGCTGTGCAACAATTTCAGTGCTGTGCTTAAATGATTTTGGAGTTGGTGTCTCGACCTTTCTGAAGTAAGGAACAAAAAACCGCTTTTGCCTGCATGTCCTAGTTTTTTTATTTTAAAAATTGACAAAGATTGAGGTTTTCGGCTATTCTCAACTTTTTCACCATCTTCCGTGTCACGTGCGCTGCGACATGAATGGAAGACGCGCGGGGTTCCGGTGAAACTCTCTCTCTAGATCCATCAGTGAGCAACGAGAACTCTTTCACTTGTGACCACGTGACCACGTGCTTGCGCAGCGCGATCAACATGGCGAAAGGAGGGAAGTCTCGTCCAAATCCGGCCAACACTTTTTTTTTCTGGTCCGGCTATTTTTGTTTGGCTCTGCCCCGTCCCCTTCCGGTTTCTGGCAGTTGTTCGCGGTAGCAGATAGAGCTGACGGTTTTGTTGACCTCGGATAGATGGCGGCACTAAAACTCCGTATAGTAAAAGATTTCTCGATGATACCAGGTTTTTGACGCGTTTATATTTATGTTGGAACGACAAGATTTCTAGAAAATGTACCTTTTATCGTGCAGATATTCGCACAACTTCCTATGTTTTTACAAGTCCCTCATTGACGTCATTCCGCGTGGTCCTCATGGCCGCCGCTCGCAGCTGCAAGGTGGGAAAATATTCAAACTTTTGCCTCGTGATTATGCGGCGGAATCGCAACATTTCGAAGAAAGGAGGTGTGTTTTGTGTTCTTTGTGACAAGATAAACAATGTAAAAAGCAGAAGATGCAAATTCTTTCAATGTTAAAATCGTTGCACAGCTCGTTTAAAGAGTGTGATAAATACAAAAGGCTGCAAAAGAATTCACTCGTTATATTGCTGATTACTCACTACGTTTTCATAGCAGTAACAAATGTTGTCTCTAAAGGAGAGCGAAACTTTAGATTTGGGTCGAAGTAAACACCCAGATCTCGAACTGTTTCAGTACGCGCAATCCTATAGGATTCATTTTCGTAGCGGAACATAATTTGTCCCGTTTTGCGACTGTAGGTGACAACTTTCGTTTTTGTTCTAGTGAGCACCAAAGTATTGACGGGGCACCAGTCTACAATTTTGTCGATATCTCCCTGCAGCTCGTGGCAGTCCTCCTCTGACTGGATTTCTCGAAATTTATTTATGTCGTCCGCAAACTGAAGAACGGATGAGTAGGATATTCATGACTGTACATCATTGACAGACAACGTGAACAATAGGGGTCCCAGAACCGAGCCCTGGGGGACACCAGTAGTGGTGTGATATAAAGAAAAATACACACCCTCCATTCCAACTCTATTCTGGCGGCCTCTTCGGTGACAAGAAAGCCATGCAAGCGTTGATCCTCTTACTCCCATTCGCTGTGATTTGTTCAAGAGAAGATTGTGGTCTACTAAATCGAATGCGTTGCTCAGGTCAAAATAAATTACTTCAAGCTGACTACGCTTACTAACAAAGGGTACAGCGATATTCATTAAACACGTTAAATTGGTTACTGTGGACTGATCCGGCATAAAGCCTTGCTGACATGTGACAATAATGTTTCTAAAAAATTAAGACATATATAAGTGCACCACAGCCGCAAAACCTATCAAAAACACACAAAGTAACAACACAGGTCGGTAGTTCGAGGCCTTCGATTCTTTCCCATATTTGTAAAGAGGTACAACGTTACAACTTTTTAATGACTCTGGAAACACACCAGACCTTACTGACCTCTTAAAGACAGTTGCCATCGTAGGTGCGATCAGGTCCTAGCAATGGGATCAGGATTATTGCAGGACCCACCGACATAGAATTACTCAGCTTCTTTATGGCGACCAGGACATCTGACACTAATATCGACCCCAGAAAAACACATCGAGGGAGATGTCCCCTTCATCAGGACAATCCTGCTTAATGTAGTATTTGTAAACAAAACTAAAATCAGTTAAAAACGTGTTTGCGATATTCGCTGGAGCAGTAATAAATCGCTCGCTCTTAATTAACGTTATGCTGAACTTTTCTTTTTTGTCCATTTACGTAGCGCCAAACATCCTTCGGATTCCTCCAGGAACTAGCATGCACATTATCCGTGTGCCTGTGACGATCCACCTTAAGTAGAGCCTTGATGTGTTTCCTTAATCGACTAAACTTCCCGTATCAAGAAAACATCCCTTTTTAGCATACATTTTGTGAGCGTAATTCTCCCTTTCTAGGCTCTTCATCAGCTCTGCTGAAAACCACAAGGGGTTCATTTGTTGTGAGACCCTTTTTAGGTATCCCTTATGAAAATGTCATGTCTGGACTTATATAAAAAACATGGTTATATAAAAAATCGGGCATTTCTGGCCATATAAAGCACGTCAGTTTATATAAGACATATTTGCCAGAAATGCCCAATATTTTATATATCCATAGTCTGGGTCTGCCAAATAAGGGTATATCTACCTCCCATATAAGGCCAGATATGTGCCAATTAGATAAGGCAACTTTTTATATAATGTTGTCTTCTACAAATATCTACTAAAAGTTACTTCTCATCAGTATAAAGAAATATCAATTCGATATTGAGGATGTACCAACTTTTATTAATTTTTACATGAGCTGCGCTTTATGCCACTCCTGATTTTGCTCAACTTAATTCCCAGGGAAAGCAGAATTATCGACATTCGCGTAACGAATGTCGATGAAACGGTAATGTCGACGAAACGTGTGCCTATGAAACGTGTATCTACGAAAAGGCGGCCGTGGAACGTGTTATCACGAAATGCTGGGAGAAAAAAATCTGTATTCTACCTGCAGTTGTGACATGATTTCAAACGGCCAATTAGAGGTTACTGCTAATTGATTGTCAGAGAAATTATTCTTCCGGCGGCCAGGAGATTGACACAGCCTAATTCTAGAGGTAACCTGGAAGAGTACCTGTAGGAAAACGATCAATTATCGCGAAGTAGGTTGCAGCGCACTTACGTTGACGATACCGTACTTGAAAGGTGTAATCCGAGATATATGTTCACACGGGCATGACAACCACTCAAATACAAAAACGAGAAGAAAAGTGTCCGTGAAGATTCAACACGATGTAGCACAAGCTGTCATTTGTAGAACCGAACACTAAACGCATCACAAAACAATTCTTGGGCTTCTTTGAAGAAATCGCTTGTTGCCGATATACGGGTAGGACTTTTCCAATTTACTGCAGAAGCAGAAATCCGCAGCAGCCGCGCAGGGCGCAACGCACGGCAAACTAGGTCCGGCAGCAAGCATTCCGAAATTGCCAACGGCTAATGCGTCATCCGTCACACCACGTGATTACGCTTCTGCCATTTCCTGCGCACAGAGAGCTTAGTCAAGCGATAAAAATCTACGGCTGATTGGTTCAGCAAGGGAGCACGTTCTACCACGCTTTCAGCTTAGGGAGAGAGAAAAAGGACAGAAGGTAAGGCTAAAACGGGAGGGCACACAAAAACGACTTATCTGCTGAGGCGTCCCAACCAGGACCTGGTCCTGATCCCAACAATGACCACAACGAGAGGTTTTTGTCACTTGTACCCAAGGTTGATAGTGCAGTGAATGCTATGTGTGGCCTTGGGCTTGAGGCAGGTGCTGTGTTCTGCCATATCACCAGCTTCTAGACTGTAGTCACGTGACCCTATCCGGAGACACGATTGGCCTAAATCACGCGTTGCGTCTACCCTGCTGTCAATACCGAGTGAACAAGACAATTCTATGACGTCCAGCTTTTGAACTTCCAAAAAAGCTGTCCAGTCCAAAATATAATTCTAGATGCAAAAACTAAGCGCGACTATTTTTTGTGCACGATGTCCACAAATATATATATATATATATATATATATATATATATATATATATATATATATATATATATATATATCTATTTATCAATAAATTTAAAATTGTGTGTACACTGTTAGGTTCGCGTTTTTAAACTTCGAATTTTTTTACGAAAGAGTAACACATAAAAGACACCACGGACAGCACATCTTCCGACTTTCAACACACGATGAATCGCCGACGCTCGCAAACGGAAGGTTGCGATGCTGCGCGAACGGTTTTTGAAAGGTGCTGCGTAGGGCACTCCGGGCGCAACGGCTTCACAGCCGTTCGAAGGGAAAAGGATTCGCGACGACGAAGTAGCGTCGTTGCATCTTCAGTAAGCTAACGGTTCGTGTTTCCCCGCAAAATTTAGCGGGGAAACATGAACAAAATTAGGTTTCACTGCTGGACTTTAGCGGGACAATTGACGTCCCGTGACATAAGCATCAATTCAATTACCCGCTAAATTTAGCGGGTCGGTTACACCGATGCCAACGGCGACGCCGACACCGCTTAACGCGGAAACAGGCGTCTAAGAGCTGCGATCTAAAATCCATTATTTGATTAACTCGCTTTCCGATCTTATGCTCTTCGCCATACTGTTACACGTCAAACATACAACCAAATTTCATTTGTCTTTCAATCTTCAAAATGAGCAATTGATTAATTGGTCCAGATATTTGGACTAACTTCACTTTAAGGATGTTATCAATAGTTAACCAATTACATGAGACTCATGCAATATAGATAAATCAACTAGTGTCTTCGCGAGTACATAAAACTGTTTGCTTGTATGACCGAAACGGGCCCTAATATCATTATCAGGCACGCGTACATGACGATATATGGTCGTATTTACGCACTGCTATGGCTATATATGGCAGTATTTGCCCACTTCTATGGCGATATGTGGCCGTATCTGCTCAAGTATGTGGCGGTATATGGCCATATCTGAATCCTTATATTGCCATATATAGCCATATATAAAATATATCAGGGTCATTTATGACATTTTGTACGGAATATACTTAGCCATGCCCTCATTAACCACACCGGTCCTTGTGCGTACCTGATCATTAGCATCATTAACTCTTGAATGGCGGTCCAGTTAGCATATGCATAGAAGTGGTATAAACTGACATTATCTCCACACCAATAGCAGAACTGTTCCTGTGCCAATGATGTAGGTCTTGGCAATTCCAATCGCATGTTTATACCAAATACGGTGTGACAGTTATCGATACGTACAAGAGAGGCCTCTACATGGTTTTATTTGAGCGTTTCAGCATCCGTAAGACAAAGATCCAGAATGTTTCTTGTGCAGTTCTTAATATGGTTATGCTGGGAAAGTCCCGGGAATGATACCATGCTCAGGAGGTCTTGGTTTTTTTGTAATATTAAAATAATAATAGTAATAAATATATCAGTGTTTATTTGGGTGTCTAAGAACAACCCTTTGAGTCTAAGTGCTGGCACATTTGTGAGAGAAAAAAATAAACGGAAACAGCAGGGCAGTGGTGTAACGCAGTCCACCACTCTGACATGTACTGGCATGTACAGTCGGATATTGTACTGAAATATTAAAACGAAAACACCAGGACAGTGGAGGAACACAGTCCACAGTCACAAATTAGAAGACAGTTTAAGCAGTTGGAACAACCAGAAGAACAACGTAGAAGCTACACCAAAGCTGGCATACACTAAACAAGGGCAAGTACATGATGTCATAGTGGCACACAAGTACTTACCATCCCTTTTCAAGCATTATCTGCTTGCAAACAGAAAGATAAAAAGTAGTGCAGCACGAAACAAAATATATTGTGTGCATCAGAGTATATGTTGTAGTACTCAGCCGTTCTAAGAATAGGGCTTAATCGATTAAAATGCCGAGAGGTATAAAACGATGATTGATGCCGTGTTGGCACACATGCAACTCTAAGGCTCACTTCTAACAAGAGGCTGGGAGAGTTAATAAAACCGTGAAGAACTTTAAATAAAATGACCGCATCTCCACGTGGTGAATGATGTTGATTGGGGCGAAGCGGCGTCTGCTCTGTTTTCATCCATGTCAGAAAGAGAATGTGTGGTATGGAACGTGGTTATATACGCATTTGAGCATTTGACCGCAGCGCCCTCTCGTCTATAAACGTTGAGCCAATGCATGCAAAGTTTAACGCGATTATATACGCATTTTACCGCAGCGCCCTCTCCTGTATAGACGTTGAGCGGCTACATGCAACGTTTCATCCATGACATCCCCAGCTCTTGAGTTACTACCACATCTCAAAGCCCCCTACTCGTCCCGCAGTCGTGGCCGAGTGGTTAAGGCGATGGACTAGAAATCCATTGGGGTCTCCCCGCACAGGTTCAAATCCTGTCGGCATGCGCAAACATTTTTTTCTTTTTTCGATGTGAGCACGGACGCCGGACGGACAAGGCTAGACCCTAAGGAGCTTCGCCCTTAAAAACGACATATCCGCCTTAGCCCGACGCTGGTGCAGGCTCAGCAAGTTCAGCAAATTCAGAATCAGTTTCATGATTGAAGCGATGTGCACCACTCTTAACGTAGCGATGTTCAAAGATTGAAATAAACTTATTTTGATTTTTGTCGAGTGCCAAGGAGTTCGTTTTAGAAATGCTGTTCCACACAACTGAGGCGTACTCAAGATGCGATCTCACTAACGAACGGTACAGTGTCAGAAACGTAAACAGATTTTTAAATTCCATTGTTATGCGTTACGTGGCGCCCAACGTGCGGGGAGACGAGTTTAAAACTCTTGTTAAGATCATCGAACCACAAGCTTGAACCAAACGTAACCCAAAGGTCATTCATCTCAGACACATGCAATAACAAATCACTGCAGATGCTATAAGCGAAAATGGTATTTGATGTTTTCCGTGAAAATGTCATAGCGTTGGTTTTCGATTGCTTAAGACAAATATCATTAACCGAGCACCAGCTGTAAAAAGAGCATGCGTCCTCTTGAAGCCTAATGCAATCATGAATGCTAACTATATGTTTGTTGAGTTTTATGTCATCTGCATACTGCAGAAATGAAGAATTAGAAAAAAAGGAGGAAACGTCGGTTCACAAAAATAGAGAACAGGAGGGTACCTAGAACAAAGCCCTCAGGAATGCCAGAGGAAGCCCTGTAGAATGAAGAGGCTATAGTTTTAACCCGGAGGTATTCAATTCTCTTTGTCAGATAGTTTTTAATCCAGTGAAGAACTGAGCCACACTTCATAGGCGGAAGGCTTCGCTAAGAGAATATATTGTGGTTAACAACGTCGAAGACCTTGCTATAATGATAGGAATAAAAATAATGATAATAATAATAAGATTAATATTATAATAACCAATCAATCAATCAATGTTTATATAGTGCCCAGGAACACCCTTGCGGTCTTGGTACTGGCACGCTGGATGGAAATGAATACATAAAACACACAAATACAAAAGAGCAATGCACTATACAGTAGCTGCATATAATCATACACGACATACACTGAGCTGAATGATAACAAAATACAATTTCTAGGTCTTGTGGACAATGATGGGAAATTGCAGTAATGTAAAAACCAGTATGCGAGGCACTCAAAGCGAATATTATACGAAGCAGAAGCACAAGCACAGACCCAACAATCTTTGTACTCTCGGAGATCAAACTTGAAGTGCACCACAATCATTATTCACCCGCCGGACAGGTCTTCAATAGAAATAACAAATGCCCTGTAGCACGAGTTAAATATATCGAGTTTCTCAAAGTACTGGTTACAGCACTCAGTCAAACTAATAATTGGGACTAAAAGACTCAAATGTTTGGAAATATAAAATGATGATTGATTTCGAGTAGACACACGTGGAACCCTAAGGCAAACTTCAGACAAGAGGCTTGGTGAATTAATCAAACCATGCAAACGTTTTAAACAAAAACCATAGGTCCGCCTTCTGCCGACGCCGGTGCAGGCTCAGCAAGTCAACACGCTCTAACGTTGCGTCATAAGTTGAACAATGAACATCCTTCATAAGGTAGCGATGTTTAAAGATGGATGTAAACTTTTTCTGAACTCGAACTCGTTCGATTTCCAATGAGTTAGTTTTAGAGATTCCATTCCCAACAACTGAGGCATATTCTAACTGCGGCATGCATAACGCGCGCTACAACCTGAGAAACGCAGAAGGATGCTTGAAGTCCTTCGTTAAGCAAGAGGCAACACCCAGCGTGCGCAGAGACGAGTTAACGAGCCTAGTTACGTGACTAGAGAATCGCAGGCTAGGATCGAACATAACTCCCATATCTTTCATTGGACATACCCGTGACAGGGGTTCACCATGAATACTATATGCGAAAAATGCATTCTGTGCCTTCCGAGTAAATGTCATAACCTTGATTTTAGCACGGTTTAAGAGAAGATTATTGGCCGAGTACCACCTAAAGAAAGAACATGCATCCTCCTGAAGCCCGGCGCAATCATCTAAAGCAGGGGTGCGCAACTCAAAAATGACGCGGGCCAAAAATTGTTTATTGGAAACTGCGCGGGCCGCACCTAGTGTGACACGTTACACCTTTTTGCTGCAGACAGGTTTTCAATATCCGGCATCATCGCACTGGTGGCCGTCTTCAGCACATCTCGCAGTGTCATGTCCGTCATAGAAGATCGAAGACGGTTCTTGTTGAGGGTCATCAGTGAGAACGTCTGCTCACAGACATACGTGATCCCAAAAAGTGATGCAAGCTTCAATGCGTGGTCCACAAGGTTTCCGTACTTGCTCCTGTCAAGGCTTCTGTAGAAGTCAAGCAGCTGAGACTCACGATGCATACTCTTCAGTTCTGGCGAGCACTGGAGGTCGATGAGTTCTAGCTGCAGCGTCGGACCTGTGTCTTCCGGTGCGACAGAAAACGGATCGCGGAACAAATCGTAGTTACTCTTCTCACTTTCGAATGCCTTGAATCTTTGCTGGAACTCGGAGAGCAGGTACTCAACCTGTGGAGCGTACGTCGCAGCTACCGTCTTCCGATTTTCGCCGGTGGGAAAGAGCTTCTGGCAGGTTGGAAAGTGAACAATGCTTCCACCCCCAAGCTGCAATTTGAAGAGGCGCAGCTTTCCTTGGAACGCGAAGATCGCGCTCACCATGTCCGAAATGAGATGGTCTTTTCCTTCGAGAGCTATGTTAAGCGTGTTCAGATGGCTTGAAATATCGGTGAGGAATGCCAGATCCCACGACCATTGTTCTTCCTCCAGCTCTGGTATGTGTTTCCCTTCCTCTTGCAAGAAAGCGATGATGTCGGCCTTCAGCGCGACGAAGCGACTCAGAACATTCCCACGGCTTAGCCAGCGAACTTCAGTGTGATACGGGATGTCCATGTGCTCACTCTCCATTTCTTTCAGGTACTCTTGAAATTTCCTGTGCTTCAATCCCCGAGCACGTATAAAGTTGACAACTGAAGTCACGACCTTCATCACATGGTCAAACTTCATCACTTTGGCACAGAGTGCTTCCTGGTGAAGCACACAGTGATATTGCTTCAGTTCTACACCACTGAACGCTTGAAGTAAGGCAACGGCTCCGTTTCTCTTTCCCATCATGGCTGGGGCTCCATCGGTGCAGACACCTGCGAGTTTTTCCCATGATAGCTTGAGCTTCTCGATGACGTCTTTGACCTCCTTGCTGATCTCTTCTCCCGTAGTCCGTCCGTGCATTGAGCAAAGCTCTGCCAGCTCCTGAGTCACTTCGAAGTTTTCGGTCACACCACGGATGAAGACAAGCAGCTGTGCTGTGTCTTTGATGTCTGTGCTCTCATCCAAAGCAAGAGAGTAGTAGACAAAATGACTGCAACTCCTCTCCAGCTGTTTTGATAGGTCGTCGGCAATGTCATGCGCACGTCGTTGTACTGTCATTCTTGATAGGCTCAGGTTTTGGAAAACCAACTTCTTGTCCGGGCACATCTCCTCAGAGGCAATCATAAGACATTCCTTGATGAAGTCGCCATCAGTAAACGAACGACCTGAACGAGCGATCTGTCGAGATATCTGAAAAGACGCCCGCGTGGCTGCTTCAGATGTGTTCTTTGCTTTCGTAAAAATGCTTTGCTCAGCAAGCAAATTCCGTTTTAAGTCCTCGGACTTTGTTTTTCTCTCCGAATCCGAAAGAGCGCTGAAGTCGCGGGCATGTTTGGTCTCGTAGTGGCGTCGAACGTTGTATTCTTTAGGAGCCGCGAGAGATTCTCGACACACAAGACATAAGCACTTCGATGCGTTCTCAATGAAAAAGTACCTCCATGTCCACTCCTGGTTGAATTTCCGGCCCTCCTGGTCGATTTTTCTCTTCTTTGGAAGTGCACTCATATTCCAAGCGTGACACGACTAGCTTTTCTCTATCTGCAACAAGCTGTCACTGATCATGTCCCAACAGGAGGGGAGAGGGCTGTAGCCTCCGTGGAGAGAGGGAGGAGGAAACGGGATGAAGAAGAACTGGAACAAGGATAGGGGAGGGACGCTGTTAGGGGTCATAACAACGCACTGGATGGCTGTACAGGCTTTTGTATTGTTGTTTTCTGTGGGTCTAGTGGAGAGGGAATATTTGAACTGAGGACGCGGAGTTTCCCCCGGAAAAGAGGACTCTGAGAAAAGTAGGTCAACGGGTTCGAATGCTTTCTGCCAAGTCAACGGCCGCAGTGCATTGAATGACACGGTGAGCGGTTTCTGCGCTCAGCTGGGGCTGCGGGCCGTATGTTGTGCACCCCTGATCTAAAGTAACTATTTCTTTGTAAATTTTAATGCCATCAGCGTGCTGCAGGAACGAAGAATTAGAAATTGCATCAGAGACGTCATTTACAAAAATTGTGAACAGGAGCGGTCCTAGGACGGATCGCTGAGGAACGCCAGAACTGCCCCCGTACAATGAAGAGTTCAGATTGTTGACTGAGTTCAGATTGTTGACTCGAACATACGCTTTCCTGTTTGACAAATAGCTTTGAAACCAGTCTTACACTATGCCACAAACCCCTTAGGCGGAGAGCTTTGATAAGAGGATCGTATGATTTACAACGTCAAGTGTCTTGCTTAGGTCAAAGTAGACCACGTCTAGCTGACCTCTGTTGCAGACTACCTGGGATGCAGTCGTTGATCTGCCGGTCATAAACTCATGCTGATTAAGGAGGTTTAAGTTTCGAAATTTAAAAGACAAGAATTGATGAATGACTGTTTCAAAGAGTTTGGAAAATGAAGAAAGAAAGAAGATCGGTCTATAGTTGAAAACATCACCTTTCTTTCCCGACTTCAAAACCGGAACGACCACGGCAATCTTCCACATTTCGGGGAATACTCCTGACCTTAATGAGTTGTTAAATATTGCACATAGTGTAGGTGTGAGTATATCATGAAAAGTTTTGAGAATTGCAGATGGTATACCATCGTGCCCCGATGATAGCGTGCCTTTCGTGTTTTTTTTAATACCTAGATCTACACATTCCTCGTCGACATTAATGTAACTTGGTAGGTCACAGAGTTCATTCAAGTGAGTCAATGTGGCGCAGGAGCAGACGGTACTGTCTTTGCAGGCTGAACCAGGGTGTCGAACCGGAACCGAACCGAACCGAAAACCGGAACAGAACCGTTATTTTTACCCGAACCGGAACTGAACCGAACCGAAATCTTAGCCGCCATCTTGGAACTGAACCGGAACCGAACCGAAAAAAAATATAACGGTAACCGGTTCAAAACGGTTCAAGGTAATTTTTTTTCTTTTTTGTTAGTATCACAAAATGAACAAATGGGAATGAAAAATTGGCGGCTGTATTTCTATCTATTGATCAAATCGCCATATACAAAATCGCAATGTATGGTAAATTTTGTGTTTTCGTGGCGGTTTTGTATTAAAACTATGATTAATCATGTGTCACGCTGTCACGTCACGTCATGGTGTCAATACATGCTTTCAAGTAATGTCACGTGACCCCGTGACGTCACGTGACTCACTGCGTCAAATCGGCTTAATTTGACGAAGTCACTAGATGTATTAACCTTGTTGACAGCGTGACGGAACAAGAAATCACAATTTTGCACTGAGAGTCACGTGACACCGTGACACAAGCGATTTTCACAACCCCGAGTCGCGTGCTCGGGTTCAGGACAATCAGCATCGCGAAACAATCGGGTAACGGCTCATGTCAATTAAATATGAAAATAGCCCAACTCTAACAATAACTGAAGCTCAGCCCAAGCTCTCGCTTTCCAAACCCTAGCGCATGACTACGATGAACACTGACGGTATGTAATTAGCGTCAGATCACGTGGCCGCTTGTTCAAATTGCGAGTTGATGAGGGGATCGACAGCTGTCTCTTTCCTTTATTTTTTCTGCATCTGCTATTGCGCGGAGGGGAAAACTTATCGATCTTTTCGCAAGCTATAAACATCAGGGGTTACTTTTTAACAGTATTTCTTGAAAGTACAAAATATATGTTGCAAGACAAATCTTACATCATTGAGGCACTCAATATTTTTTTCGTTGTTGCTGAACTGTATCCCAAAAATGTCCCCGAGAATAGAAGTATTCAAATGACTAAATGCGACTTATTAATATGACGATACATAGAACTACATGTGTGTACGAGAGAAATACCTAATAAAAAAGTTTAGTGACCTCAGAGGGGCTGCCGAACGATGGCAGTCGCTCTAAGTCTCACACGAGCGTCGCTCTCAAGTTATTGCCCAAGTTTCGACCCCCTCTGTGTTTTGCTTAAAGGAGCCATAAAACGATTTCTATACATTCACTAAATACTACATAGAATCACTTCCTAAAGTTAATATCTGAATAAACTCCTCAACTCGGAGCCAGAAGCGGACACGTGGCCTGGTGCGTACCTTATGCCCCCAACGTTAATCATACCCCCGCGCTGGGGTTGGAAAGGAAGAAAACACGTGCTGAGCTCCAGCCATTGTTAGTATTCGGCTATTCTTATCACCCCAGTGGTTGTTCACGAGCCACTACCCAAATGTCCGGCGAGGTATTGATTGTTACGAGCCGATGTACAGTGCTCACGTAGTTCTCCTGTCCAATCCATGAACCGCGCTCGACTGTCGTCAGGCGGGTAGTTTTGATCCCACAATTACGACATCAATCTTTGCGAAGGAAAGACTAAAAGAAATAGTCTCATTTTATCCTCGCGATTTCACCGCGACAAAGAAGCTTCTGAATCAGTGGCGGCCTGTGCGAGTATACTTGGCCCAGACTAGGACCAGTACACCTCGGAAAAGTCATGAACACTCCAACCCAATATCGTTTATTACCCCTTTAAACTTTACGGGGTGCAAAATAAAAGCAACGGAGGGTTGCTGTTATCAAGTGACAAATAAAATTGTCGAATTAGCACACACAAACGGAGGAGGCAATTCCTCAGGAATACTTTCAGTCTTTCCACTTGGGTGAAGAAGGAAGACCAGCGAAGCTGTGCTATGGTGGGAATGAAGTAATGGCCGGCCGCGAGTCGGCAAGCCAGAGTGGAAAGGCTGAAGAGGTTGCCGCCGTCACTTAAAGATGGCAGTAGCTGTCCAGAGTTTAGTGTCATCATTTGTTTGCTGACGGACACGATACTGGGGAAACTAGCCCTTAACAGCTCCTCTGTAAAAAGAAGTGCGTGTGTGGGAGAGTGAGGGAGGGGGATAAGTTTTAAAGACACATACTGTGTTGTAAAGATTCCTCTTCCCCGTATCTTTGGCGCTGACCAAAAAGCATAGCCCCGGAAACTACTTTGTTTGCGAAAACTCTTGCCAAAAAGCACGTTTTCGTCGTGCCAGACGCTTGCGCCGTTCCTCACGACGATGCACTAAGAATAATAATACGTGCCTTTCCAATACTTGGCTTTCGCTGAGCTTGAACCTGTGGCAGCGTGCATTTTGCGCCATCGAATACGATTTTCTCAGCAAAAAGAAATCACAATGACCACCAACCTATTGTGCGATCACGTCACGTGCATACCATGTTAAACATTTCAGCTTTCTGGTGAAATGTGATATCTGCAACACTAGGAATAGATGTCCTAATTGTAAAGTTGTGCAGTATTTATAGCAGTCTCGCGATGATATATGGCAGCCTAGAGAAATGTTAGAGCGCATGACTATTGAAGCATAGGGTTGTAAGGTGAAGGCCCAAAAGAAGTGCAGCAGGTAAAACCGAATATATCATTAGCCTCTCAAGGCACTATTTTGCGAAGCTTCGAGCTCATGCAAGCTGGTGAAATGTGATTTATATTAAGATTTTAAGAATCTCTGTCCGTCCTTCGCGCTATTTATGTATAATTATTAATTTCATTGCGTGCATCTTTACGCATCTCTTTTTGCAGTAAGGCTTTCAGTATGGGACTATTTAGAAAAATACCATTAATTATTTCTCTCTTTTTGAACAATTCGTGTATTTGACTTACAGTCTATCATGTATGCACAGAGTCCTTTTTGGCGTACCCTGCAACCCGATGTTTCACACTGCCAATCAGCAAACAGAAAAACACTTTTACGCAGACTCCACAGCTCGAGTAGTTTCGAGTATCGTCCTTCCGCGTCGGTCTCAAGCGGTTATGTGGACTTTATAAAGTAAAATTTATTGATCATTATAAAAATATATTTAATTACTAACTGAATATTTGACAACATCAATAAATCGCTGACCACTCTAAAGCAATGCCCCCCAAATTATCTGAAATGTGTTCTGCCAATCTTTTTCGGCAATTTTATCCTTGACAGGCACGTTGTAAGGGATTTGGGACAGCCTTACACAAATTACTGATTTTGATGCTAATTTAGATAACTATGTGTTCCTCACACATATAACTTCTCAAACATATAGAAGTCTGTTATTACCTCTTTTATGTGGTGAACATTACTTTTATGTGTCTGTGGGTTGGACAAAAACAAAGTAAACAGGGGCGCGCGGCGGAACTATGACGAATACGCACGCAAACCGTCAGAAACTCTCCAAAGCTGCCATGTCGAGTAGAACGTGAAATACTACTTTGTTTTACTCAACAAAAATAATCTTGGAGGACGCTTAAGCTTCGCCTTTAAAAGTGCAACGCGATAGCGTTAACGGTCCTCGTTTGCATCGTATTCTCATTTGCCGCGCAAGCGTGCCTTGCGTGGCGTAGTCAAAAGCGTCTGACTCGGAAAAAAAGGGTCGTGGGTTTGAATCCCGCCTCAAATTCTTAATTTTTTTCTTTAAGGCAAAGGAATCACCTTAAAAAGTGAAATTATTTGAGATAAATGGCAACCTTTAATTTGCATTACATGTCATGTTTTAATCACTCTCATACCACGCGTGATGTCACGTTTCACGTGGGCATTGTGGGTTGTTTGAAATTCTTGCACGAGGGCATGTAGCTCTGACGTCATCACCCTATCGACGAATCAGGATTTTCCAGTCACGCCACCGACATCGGCTTTTCAGCGACATGAGCTCCTCAACGCTATCGCGTTAAAATCATCAATTAGCAAGGGTGATGCTCATTTTCAAATTAAATTTATTGGCATCTTGTCAAGAACAAACCTCAAGAGCCAGGCTATGCCAGCTTATCCTGTATAAGAAAATGTTCACTTGGGCAAGCGCTATTTTGGGCCATATTCGACCTGAATGCGAAGGTGCGTATAAATTAGAGTGAACAATTGCGATTACTTCTCGCTGCATGATTAGTCACATGCATGCGGTGCTGAGTGTAAACTATGTTTGGTTAGAACAACAAGCATTTTTATTGCCGCTAGGTGTTTCAATAAAAAATAGACGGAAAGAAATTATCCTAGAACTTTCGTGACATTTTGAAAAATTTCATTGCTTTTAGCTCAGTTGTGTCGTCATCATATACATAAACATTGTGAAGCGTATTTCGTAAACCACATTTCATGATATATATGGCCACGAGGTGACCATTTTATAATTTTATGTTCTGTAATTAATTCCTTAGTTCAAGGACACAACCACGATCTAACTTTTAATACTGCGACACAAAGGTGTACCAATCACGGGTATATTAGGCGACCTACCACACATCGCGACAACATTTTATACCGTGTAGAAGATCAGCTTGAACTTTTGAAGTTTACTTAAACACGAAGAAAAGACAAAAATGCAGTATAGTTCTAAATTTCAAGCTGATTTATTTACAGGTATGTACCAACAAGCTCAACTTTTTACTCTCGTACTTAAACATTTTGATTCAGGTAAAACATATGCTCCTTATAAGCAAAGGGATGTTGGGTCGTATGAACACGACGTTATGTACGTTAATGTAGATTTTCTTCTACTCTTGCGTCGAAATTAAATAACTGAATTTCATATTTTTGGTACCTGGAAATAAAAGGAAATTGCGCGGACGATCGAAGAAACTATATATTTAATCGTTTCACAGCGTAAATAGTGTATATTGCCAAAATAACGCGGAAAATATATTTTCAATTTAGCGGTTCAAACCGGTTCGAACCGGTTCGAACCGGTTTGAACCGTTATTTTTTGCTCGCCGGAACTGAACCGGAACCGAACCGAAAGCCGTGAACCCGAACCGGAACCGAACCGATAAAAATTTCGGTTCGACACTCTGAGCTGAACTAAAATGATCTGCAAAATAGCTCGGCCACGTGCTCGCATCTCTTTCATGCATCCAAAATTATTGTTGATTGATATCTTCTCAGAACGTGATCTGTCTACTTCCAACACGTTTGGGGGTTTCTTGCAGGTAAGATTCACTGAGTCGCGAGACACCAGGTGGTTACGGTTTAACATTATCTTACATTTCTTTCTGCATCTCTTGATTCTACATCCCGCTTTGGGAGACCGCTTTTCTTAAACGCTGTCTTGAAATCTTTCCTAGTAGCGTTCTTAGTTAATTACAAACCAATTAGGAAGAAGGTTTCTTTGGAGATCTTAAGGGAATGAATCTTTCCATGGCTCTCGGATCATCCGTAAAGAGACCAACTACATCATTTGCATCAGAGGATTCTAAGACTGAGACTAATCAACACTCGAAGTGATGGAATAATATAACAGAAGAAGAATCTATCGCTCTATCTATCTATCACTATCTATCTATCTATCTATCTATCTATCTATCTATCTATCTATCTATCTATCTATCTATCTATCTATCTATCTATCTATCTATCTATCTATCTATCTATCTATCTATCTATCTATCTATCTATCTATCTATCTATCTATCTATCTATCTATCTATCTATCTATCTATCTATCTATCTATCTATCTATCTATCTATCTATCTATCTATCTATCTATCTATCTATCTATCTATCTATCTATCTATCTATCCATCTATCTATCTATCTATCTATCTATCTATCTATCTATCTATCTATCTATCTATCCATCTATCTATCTATCTATCTATCTATCCATCTATCTATCTATCTATCTATCTATCTATCTATCTATCTATCTATCTATCTATCTATCTATCTATCTATCTATCTATCTATCTATCTATCTATCTACCTATCTATCTATCTATCTATCTATCTATCTATCTATCTATCTATCTATCTAATCTTCCTCCATTCTATCTAATCCTAATAATTATTTTGCAGTGTCCAGGAACAACCTCATAAATTGATGGCACTGACCTAGGCTCGTGGTAAGCACAATACAATTTTACAAGACCCAACAAATGCAGAAGGGTAACAATGCCAAATTCTGCTGAGTGAAATCAAGTGTTCACAGGAAAGTTATGAAGCATTAGTAAAATAAATGCGAAGCAGCGACATGCAACGCACACATAATGTAAAAACAATAATTTGACACCGTCGGACATTCCCTGCTTCAGTCCTGTTCGGCGGGAGCAGATTTACAATAATATATATATAGGTGGGTGTGTGTGTGAACGGGCGTATTATTCGTCTTACATTAATAATAATAATAATAATAATAATAATAATAATAATAATAATAATAATAGTTTATTGGTACCAAAAAAAACGTTTTTGTATTAGTTTATCGAAAATAACGGAAGTGATGTATATCCCCAAAAGACGATATGTACTTGTGTGTGATACAATAACAAAACAGAAAAAGTATAAACACAATTTCACTGTGAGTTAGTCACTCTGAATTCTTGGGAAGATTTTACGCGACAAACATGCAATTTCAAACGAAATCCAAAGCGTCAAAACCCTACTCAAGTTTTCAGGGGGAAAACTATTAACGAAGAGTCTTCTGAAATGTCTACAAACAGCAGAATACCTATTAATGTTCCAGAAAGTCAGGTGTGTTTGTTTTTGTTACTAAGCAAATGCGTCTACAATGTCTAAACAGAATGGAATTAAAGTAGTTCCTATTATGAACAATACCTCTAAGCATCTTTTAACTTTCCCCAACGATTTGTCTTAGACGTTCAGGTGCTAATTGGGGAGAAATATATAGTACTATACCCAGATAGAACGCACATGCTAGCAAGAACGGTGCCAAGAAGAGGTATGTGAAGAAAATTGCATGTCAGAAGATCACGTGAAATTGGACTTGAGATTTTAGTAGAATTCTAAAGTGCCGCAATGCCACTATGGTGCCAAGTTGTGGTATCATGTTCATCAATCAAACTGAGCCGTAGAAATC
>JAZHYW010025988.1:0-121265 GCA_037355805.1 Ixodes ricinus | reverse complement strand
GGAGGCCATGCCCTCACTAGAGCGGCTTTCTGTTTCCGCCGCGGGAGGGCGAGCGTCGAGCTGGAGACGCGAATGACGTCCACCATCAAGCCGAAAAGCTCAGTTTGAGCGGTTGTAGCTCAGGAAACAACGCTCATGTTGGAGCCAAGCTTCTATTGGCGAGTTAAGCGATCGAAAGCGTCGCAGTGGTCGGCCTGCCGCGATTGGCCGAATGCTGACTATGCCAGCGAAGGATTTCCCATCGACGGAAATAAGAGGAATGTAAGAACTTCGATTTTGACGGTGTTGGCGGTGCTGGTTTCAGAGCGCAATGATTTAAAGCTTCCACCATGACTAATTACAAACACCATCGAACTTGCTGTTTGCAAGGTAATGACGTCAGGAGAGGAACCATGGGGGCGCCACCAAAGCATCTCGCTGCCTATACATAGGTTGCACTGACGTAATTTGGTCCTCCTTTCTGGTGGCCGAACTTCCTCGAGCGTAGCCTTTACTGTGCATATTCTACGAGCAGTACACGAGCGTCGCGAGCGAGCGGAAACGAGTGAGCACAGCTTCATTATACTTCGTTTCACTTTATCTGCGAGCGAAGCCAAAGCTAGAAGCGCGAGACCAGCGCTTTTTGCGTTTCTGCCCAGCTCGCGCGCTCGAGCAAAGCCTGAAGGCACGGAGCTTTCGTGCTCGCGCTTCCAGCTTTGCCTTCGCTCGCACATAAGGTGAAACGAAGTATAACAGCAGGTTTCGGCCACCAGAAAGGAGGAAGGATATGACGTCACGTGCAACCCATGTATTAGCGGCGAGATGTTTTGGTGGCCTCCTCTGTCCCTCTCGTGACGTCATTACCCTGCGAACAACAAGTTCGATGGTGTGTAATTAGCACGATGGAAGCTTAAACACTCTTAAACAAACTGCCAACACCGTCAAAATTAAAGTTCTGACATTCCTGTATTTCCGTCATAGAAATCCTTTGCTGACGTCATAGTCAGCATTCGCCAATCGTAGCAGGCCGACCACAGCACGCTTTCGATCCTCACGTCGCCAATAAGCGGTGGCAACCAGTTCTATCGAACGAGGTTTCACCCGACAGGGAGCGTTTTTGTCGACACCTGCGCCGTTTCTCATCGAAAGTTGGCCTTAGGTTCCGATGAGGCCTGTTGTGGGGAGTTCGGGCCTGAGATTATACAAAATTTTCCCCGAGCGGAGCGAGCGAAGCGAGGGGTGTATCCGCGTTTGCGTGGTCTGTTTGGAAAAGCTAGACTAGGGCTCTCGGAGTGGTGTTTTTTCTTCTCCCACTTATCGGAGTTAAAGGGCAACTCCGGCCAAAACTCAAAACGAGCTAAATTGCGTCGGTACTCGCCGTAGTGACAACAAAATACGACCTCAGCCAAAAATTACGTCCGGGCGACGCCGCGTTCTCAACTAATGCCGATAATAAAAATGCGACCCGCCGCGAGCCGCTGCTCGCTTAGCGGGCGGCCAGCAGGTCTGCCGATCACTAAAGCAACATTGGGCGGTGACGTCACTATCGTTCTCACTTCCTCCGGTCGGACTCAGGCGGACAGGCGCACCCGTTGAGCGCGCTTCGCGCTCTCTTTGTTCGCCCCCTACCACCGCTACTTCCGGCTTCTGATTGCGTGTTTAGCACGTTGCTTTTATCTTGTAGCCCGGTGTAGCTTCCGGTATAGCCTTTTGTTTGTTTGCTTGGCGAGGACTTCGAGACTCGTTTTAGCTTGAAGCAGCCTCGGTGCGCCAAGACTGCCCGGCTGTTCTTTTGGAAGATGCCGAGTACAACCCCTGACAGCGTTGTGGGCTGCTCGAACAACCCGCTGCGCAACCCGGAGGTGCCTTTTCATAAATTTTGGTTTCCAACGGATCGGAAATTGGAGAAGGTGTGGGTGAACGCAGTTCGACGAGATGGACTTAGGAAAGCCTTGGACGCCGACCCCCAGATCGAAGCTCTGCTGCGATCATTTTTCTGCCGAGTTATAGCCTGAACCGCCTACGGGTGTTGGTTGCCTTTGCGGCTTATGTGGTAAGTTGGTGTCGCAGATTACAAATTCGGCTTTTACGCGCGCCTGGGGGAAAAAGAAAAAACAGACGTGTACAGCTCAGCACACACGTCTGTTCGGACGCCGCGGCCCGCGCCCGAGAGGCCTCAAAGCTTCGTGTCTGGGAATGACCCGCAGCGCGCGAAGCCCCGAGAGGGCCCCCGGTACGGTACGTCACTGGCAGCGCGGTGTGGAGCAGCGCCGCTCCCATCCGCGGAGCCCCAATGACAATTTAGGCCTAGCGACGAGTACGGGGGACAGCACACAGAGCGACAGCCTCAGGCGGTACGGCACCGAACGAGTTCACTCGTTTCCAGTCTCTTCTTTTATGGTATTCGCAACTCCAACGCCCTATAGGTGGCGGGGCGGTAGTTCCAAGATGGCGGAAGAGACGGGGATAGATTCTCCAGGATATCCCGTGCGCCTGCTCGCTGACGCTGTTCAGCGCGGTAAAAATGATTTATTTGTCTACAAATGCGAAGCGGTTAGGGAGGGATCATATTACAGGTGACGGAGATGCTGACGCACGTTAGGAAAACGAGCATGCTGTTATTTAAAAGTTGCAGAAACCTCAAATTGCGAAGCTTTGTGGTGAGCGAGCGCGTTTTAGGCACCGGCCACGTTACTGTTTGTGGCAGAATATTTTTGAGGGTGATGAAGATATCGTGTTTGCGCTTTGCCTGGCCATTAGTGCTCTAAAAAGAGAGCCGCGAACGGTGACCGTCAAGCTTCGGAAGAGCAGCGTTCACAGTATTGGTGTCTTCGCGTCACAGCCTCACAACTCGCTGCTCACCGTCTCGGTTTTAGTGTATTGCAACACGTAATCAAACTGCTCTATGGTTATTGATAGGAAGTTTGTTACCGCAGGCTACCGAGCGGTGTAGCATTACAACCGGCAAGCTCGCGCTGCGCCTTTGAAGCACAATTTTCAGTGCGCGCCAAAAGCGTCGCCGTGCTCATCACTCTAAAAAAAAAAAAAAAATGTTGTAGTCTTTACACTTTTTGTCACATATACGACAATCCAAAACTTCAGTTCGCCGTGCAGCCAACTGACGTCAAACTGACGGCCCCAACTTTTACGTGATGCTTGATGACGGCGCAATATAAGATATTAAACAGCTAAAGTACGCATCAAAGAGTACCGAAAAAAAAAACACCGAGGTTTTGCAGTAGGGCCAAAAAATAAAAACGATTACTTTTTTTTCTACAGTCATTTACATTTACTTAAGCTATTTTAATAAGTTGCACAACTCGGCTATCAAGCCGCTCGTGAAAGTTGGTAGCGACGGTTGAACGTCAGTGCGCTGTGCGTCCAACTGAAGTTTAGGGGTGTCGTACGCTATGCAAAAACTGCCTATTAGCATAATCTTCGTGTTTAGGGGTTTATTTATTGCTTTATCAAAAATAAATATTTTAATATACCGTACATTTTTTTGTACCGTGTTATTTGCAACATTGCGGTCCCTCTGGCCAAAACTGCGCGTTCTAAGCTCTCGTCACGAACGGCTGGCTAACACAGACGCGCTTAAAATGCTTCGAGCATTTCTTTATTTGCTTTGTAATTACCTGAAAGCAAGTACGGGTATTCTGTCTTTTTAAAGTGCTTGGAATAAATGGTCATGTTCCTTGTAACGGCCTTAAAACGCGAACCCATTCCCGATTTGTATCGCTCGACATACCGTTGCGTGACGAGTTTTCTCCTACTTATGGCAAAGAATAGACTTTCCGTAGACCGTACTATAGAGTTCTTCATTATTAGCGGGAACATTTTCCGTCACGTTGAGCACAGATTGAGCTGGCGGCCATGCACAAGACCAGAAATCCGCAGCGTATGCGAAACACGAAAAGTCCCTAATGAAATTAGACATCCCGGTCCTTCGTGCAAGGCTGTTGCAAGGCGAAGCACAAGAATTCCTTTTTTAACGCGCTCACTTTTTTCGTTAAAACGGCTTCACGCATCAAGGCCGACAGTCCCTGCCACCGTTTCCGCGCCGCCGCCGCCGCTGCCGTCCCCGTTCCTCTGGTTCTCCGTTCGTCCGCGGGAGGGCGAGCGGCGCGCTGGAGTTGCGAATACAAGCGACGAGTACGGCATATATAGACCTTTTTATTTCAGTAGTTGCCTCACCGGCGCATAGAGGGCGCTGACGCACTTGCCGCCATTAGGTTGCTTCAATTTGGTTGGTTTCGGTTTCAACGTGAACGCGGCTACGTTGCTGTTTTAGGTTGGTTTTGCTTAAATTTGTGATTCGATTATTTTTCTTGTAGCATAAAACCAATGAAACAGTGGTATTGAGCCACTTTGAGGAGTACGAGGTGTTTCTGAGATTAAATTGCGGGCTTTTTTTACCAACTCCTTTGATGTATCTAACTATGGTTGGTTCCGAAACGCCTGACTGATGTACAGGAAAGATTACCATCGTCTACGGCCGTACCCGATGACACCAGTTTCCAGAAAAACAAACTATTGAAGAGGCTAACATGTGAATGTAAAGAAGCATATCGCTAGCTTGATTAGCAATGTGCTGAATCGGCCAGAATATATGAACTCGCGACTTTACTACTTACTGTTTGGTTTTCGTGGGCACCCAACCTTTAGTGAACTTCGGAGACTAAAAACGTATCGTAATGACGCAGATAATTTATATAAACAAGTAATAACGTCTCGGCGCCTTTTTTTCTGGTTCAGCACTTGAGCATGTTTTGACAGGCCGAGTAGGAAACTTCTTAAATTATCAACCCTGCTAAAGTATTCATGAGCAGCATTTGGCGATATTGGAGCTAGGAAATAAATTATTTTTATATCAACATTTGCTTGCTCAGGATGTGATATAAGTGACAAGCCCGCCAAATTAAATCAGGCACTTGTCTTCCGTAAAATTGGCAAAATAAAATTAAAGGGCGCAGGAGGAAAAATACCTCGCAAAGTTTGGCTGAATTCTAGCGCTCAGCACCACTTCACGGACCTGTGTGAACAAATATTTATTTGTTTGAACAGATTCGCTTTGTAAATTTCGGCGTCGCCAGCCACCAAAAGTAAGCCTCTATTCGCCATCGACAATCCCGGATTCGGGTATATGTTATCCAGACGGCTCTTTTCTTCTTCTTTTTTTCGGCGTCAAATATTGCGGATTTAAGATACTAACAAAAAATTAAACGGCTTACGCAAAAAAAAAAGCGTCATTATTGCGCATGCGCCGAACCCAAACCGCGTTTTGGATTCACAAATTCGAACGACGTTATTTCTTTTTGCACTCTATTCTACAACTCGCTACTGTTAAGTGTCTGGGGCAGTTTCATACGCAGGAAGCCCCAACCTTTGTGTTAAAATAAATTAAGTGGATGGCACTGGTTATCTAAATATAATCAATAAATCACTTAAATGACTGTCGAAATGGGAGCGAGCACGGTATACAATTTTTTAAACTTCATAAGTAAACCGACAAACCAAATGTTTACGTCGCAAAAAAAAAAAAAAAAAGATTGAGAGCCTTATACAGATATAGGTGTGATATTATGAACAAACAAATTGCCTGATGCTGACGTACCATTACTTCTAGCCTCAGATAAAGTACAAGTTAAACGTTCGTTGTTTATCTTCTCCGCGAGTTTTCTCACATAATCAAAAAAAACTGTTTTCGATATATTATGAATACAAAGAACGACACTTTCAGGAAACACAGATAGTCTAATTAAGCTGACTATTCTTGGCGCCTTCCAATACTAACTGCGCGATATAAAAATACGCGCTTCTTACTGAGAATGTTTCGCCACTATTAGTAAACAATCCTCAGTTGTCATAAGGACCTTTGAACCCTCGTGATGTTTTAGTCGTTGAGTATACGTGTCGGACTACAGTTTCCGAAGTAAGGCAAGAACGCGCGGTGAAACGCGACGAAAAACACGAGTACAACGCATCCGCCAAGGCGCGGAGTGGAGAGCGGAACAGCAAGTTCAAGCAACCTAATGGCTGCCGCGTCACGTGATTCCAAGATGGCAGCGCCCATGCGGAGGAGGATGAAAAGGTCTATAGTGCACGCACAGCGGCGGCCGCCGAGTGCGGCATCGAACGAGTTGACGGGTTTTCCAGTCGCTAGCTTTTGGGTTT
The DNA here is from genome assembly GCA_037355805.1 of Ixodes ricinus. Classification (NCBI taxonomy): domain Eukaryota; kingdom Metazoa; phylum Arthropoda; class Arachnida; order Ixodida; family Ixodidae; genus Ixodes; species Ixodes ricinus. Next base: position 115,112 of record JAZHYW010025988.1, on the reverse strand, counting down.
TCGCACTAACTCTTGCTACATATGCTGGATAACTACCACGTATACAAAATTAAAACAAAATCAGCTTACCTTCTATTTTCAGGCGGCTAGCGCAACAGAGGTAGGTGCCGCTTGGCCTGCGTACTCGTTGAACGAGAACGATCCTGACGTCACGTCCACGATTTCCAGTAGTTGCCGGGGCCTCGAGCGGCTAGTTCCGGTTTTGTCGGCCGCGCCCGAAACAGAACTTTGAGGCGTCGATATCTTTAAAACTACGCACGATAACGAGAAAAAAAAATTACACCTTGCAACTCATGGACGCTGGCTGCACAAAGAACAGTCATAATCCCAAAATCGAAAGTATGGACCGGAGTTGCCCTTTAAGGTTACTAGATGCTGGGAAAGTAGCGCCAAGCTCCCCGTATGGTCGCCATCTTGGTCCGTGAAATGAGCAATTTCTCCTTGACCCCTCCGTTCTTGGTGAGCCGATCTAGATTCGCCGATGACGGGTAGCTTTATGGAGACGTTTCTTGCATGCCGAGATGTTGCTATCCACACACCGACGAAACAAGCGCACATCCACCACATGCTGCATCGGTGCTTGGAGGCACTGAAAAAAATTGTGCTGTTTTGAAATACGCAAGAAGAACAATATAATTGTAAGAGATCCGCAGAAATGGGCATGATTGATAAGTTGATTGCATTCACAGTGCCAAAGACGCTTATATTGGCGAGGAACGCTTCCATGATGATCATGGCGCGACTGGTTTAGAACGACCCTCTGGAAGCTTCGAAGATATAAGACCGAAATGGCAATGTTTTGGTTTTCTTTGTCTGTGTCCGACTAGCAGGCATGGAAGGCAATGGCGCTACGTTCCCCGGATCCAGTGACTTAATTTAATCAGAGCCGCCTCGGTGAGTCCGCTTTAGTTCCGGCATGCTTGCAGCGAAAGAAATCAAGTCAGTAATTCATTCCAATCCAATGCACTGTGTAAAAGAAAAAAGAAATAAGAGAACTTGTCGACGGACGGAACGTTGCAGGAGAATGTGTCCACAAAACGTCGCAGTGTCGACGAAACGTGCGCTTCTAAAACGTATGTCCATGAAAGGATGTCCACCAAATATGGTTCTAGGAAACGATACGGACCTGCTTGTGTAGTCAGTTACAGGCTAAGAAAAGTTTTCGATGGAAAGAAAAACTTAGGAGGAGGAAGCAGACGGAACGCTGCAGAGAGGAGGAGGTTTCCTCCTCTCCTCTCCAGCGTTCCGCTTGCTTTCTCCTCCTCAGGCCTCCTTTCCCTCGAATACTTTTCTTAACCCGTAACTGACTGTAGGTGCCTGCCACCAGTTGCCGTCTTCATAAACGACACCTAGACCCGGCGTACACGCTTCATTTCACTCTTACTTGTGACACAGATCATACTGTTGGATAAGTGATCCTGGCGCTTAGCAACAGTCATCTCGCTCCCACCTCAAAAACCCCACACCCCCAAAGCAAAAAAAAAGAAAAAAAAGTTTGTTGTTTTGGCGAGGCCAACGCTCATCAAAGCCAGGGAATTCGCGGCAGAAACACACACACACACAGACAGAAGCGCGAGTTTCCGCCAGCACCGTGGATATGCCCGAGACGCGAAGGCAGCCGCGGACAGCAATAAAGGCTCAGCGAAGGGAACGCTCGCAGCCAGCCGAGCCGCTCGCTGCCTCCGCCCAAGCAAGCGGGGCCCCAGTACGCCTGCGAGCATAGTCAATATTTTCGTTCGCGCGCAGGCAGGACTCCCCGACTCCCTCCGGACCCAGCGGCGAGGCCCCCTCGTCCCTTTCTGAACGGCCGTCGCTGCAAACATCGGAGAGGCTACATACCCCCTCCCGCACCCTGCCACAAAAAAAACAAGAAACACACACACACACACACACACACACACACACACACACACACAAAAAAAAAAGGTGCCGTGGTGCGTCGTCGTTTGTCGGTGCGGCGGTGCCTTCCTCCCGTGCCTCGGTTTCTTTCGCCTATCTCTGGCCTTCTTTTTAATTCCGATCTCGCTCTCTCGGTGCCGGCGAGCGGCGACCGACGGGGCTTCGGGTCGATGACGACGAGCCCAAGCGCGCGCGCGTGCTCGCCTCGCCTCGGCCGTCGAGTATTTGCTCCGCCGCCGCGCTCCCGAGAGCAGAGATCCCCCGCCGTCGACTGGGCCGCGCCGAGCCGCCTTTGCCTTTTTCGGGCCACTACGCCTCCTCGTCTTCCTCCTTTGCTCTTTTTTTATATATTTTTCGCGGCATTTTGGGAGGTTTGCCACTTGGAAAGCACGGTCGTCGTCTTCTCCTTGGCGCACGGCTAAAGGGACTTTTTTTTCCTTTTTTTTTTCGCCTCAAACGCTGGAAGGGGCTCCTCCTCAAATCACCCTCTTATTTTTTCTCGTTATGTTGGTGTTGCTGGGAAAGGCGGCTCTCGCAGCAGGCCCGCTTTGGTCAGTCGATCGGGTGCCCGCTTCTCCTAATCTTCGTGTCGTTTTCTTTTCTGTTTCGCTTCCTTTTCGCCGTCTTGTAATCGCGACCGGCTGGGCCACGATGCGGGTCCTCCGGGTCGTCGCGTCGCAACGGCGACGACTCAAAACAAAACAAACAAAAAATAATAAAACGACCGGGAACATTGCAATGACCTCCTGGCTATCGTGCTTTGCGGTGTATACACTGCGCGCCACAGTTAGTGCGAACACAATATCAGCAAAGTTTCGCTTCGTTTTTTGTTATTTTCTCAGTCACTGCATGGAGGAGCAGCAAAACTTACCGCTTTGGTTGGTGCCCCGACTGAGCACCGACACACCATGCTCCATTTCGGCGTGACCTGGCAAGCGTCGAAGACTACACGGCCACAGTGAGCCAATCAGCGCGTCGGAAATTGGCACGTGACAACTTGTCGTCCGAGTGCTCTCTTCCTGCGGGGACCTGTCACTTGCTTCGCTCCAACGCCGCCTGATTGTCTCAAGGAGGCTGGACCGTTCTCTATTTGCGAAGCTGTGGCGAAAATATGTATACTGTCGAGACCGGTTGTAACGAAGTAAACGGGAATCGGAAATCGCTTCGATATATCCGCTATTTCGTTATAACCGACTTCGGATGACGAATTGCAAAAGGAAATGGGAAATCGTGATCGTTTCACTGTAGTCGCTATTTCGTCATAACCGACTTCGTTATAAGTTATATCCGGTCTCAACAATAGCAGTTTTGATTACAATCTTTTCCTCCTAAAAAACACGCAAAAAAAAAGAAGGAAAGCCGAGGATTTTGTGTTTGTTTCGTGCCAACTGTACGTCGGACTAAACCCGAGATTGCTCCGAACACATAAAATGTAGCAGCGGTTCTTCGGTTCCTGAAGCATGCTCCATGATTTTCTTACTCCGAAAAATAATCCTGCGAGCCTTTTACGGATAATACGGACGATTAGAAACATTCAAATCTAACGACACCTTGTTCACATGGTTGAAACATCATTAGAAGAAATCTAGAGAGTTAACGAAATTGATCTTCTGAATAGAACGTTTTGGTAGGTCTTTCCGATACGATACAATGCAGGGTGTGTTCAGATAAGGATGGTCACAGTGGTGTCTGGCCAAGTTTTTGTCTTTCATTAAATTTTTTTGTGAGGTAGAGAAATGTGTCCGAACAACGAACGGTAAACACCTTACTTTTGCAAGTTACTTTTTTTCTTTTTTTTTTGTATTTGTGAGAAGACGTTGCACCCTAAGGTGAGGTTGAAAACAGTACTTTCCCAATCGCGTGTTGGTGCAACATTGAAGGCACCTGGAACAAAGAATAAAATTGTCTACGGTATAAATATTTTATGCCTAATAGACACAAACTTTGCTACAAGAATTAATTAGATTTATTTGATTTTATTATATAATTAAAAATAAATAGAAAGTAAACTTGGCTTCTTGAGCAAGTCTTTCGTTATAACTATAAGGCATTTTTCGGCGAATTTATAGTACAGAATAAAATTAAATGTTCCACCTGAACATTTTTGTCCTAAGTATACCATTCCTCGTACATTTTCAGAAGAAAAAATAGTGTTCTACTACTGTAACTATATTTTTGGTCGCGCCCGAACATTAAAAAAAAACTAAAAAGAACAATAAAGAAACACATAAATTTTGTGCTTCAGTAAAATTATCATTCTCAATTTTCTTCTATATTTGATTTGGTGAGTCTTATACAACCGGCAATTTCATATTTGCAAAAAACATGTATTATACTGTTAAAACAAATGTGGAACCGGGTGAGCGTTGGAGTTGATTACCGTTTGGTGTGGGGGGGGGGGGGGTTCTCTTTAATCTGCTCATATTGACGCCAAGCAAGGCAGCGTGACGCACTATAAACATACAGATGTGTTACGTAGGCACCTGCTGTCTATTGGGTGTACTTTGTACTTCACGTATTGAAACTACACATCCGAAGGAGCCGGCGGATGCAATTCGACACCAGCGTTGGGAAGCCGACACACGAGACCGGAGAGACCGCAAGTCACGAAAGTTTCGGCGCGGTCGCCAACGAGTCAAAAGGCCCAAAACCCTTCTTTATATCTTGGACGACTCATTTGTAACCGAAACAGTTAACATCTTGTATTTATACAAAACAATCTTGGTAGATCTCAAAATTAACAGGTGCGCTCTTTTATCAGTGGTGTGGCTGATACTGCCTATGAAATTTTAGCTTTGCAGCGCGTTCGGTCCTTATAAGGACCGAACGCGTTGTATTTGGTTGAGTTGAGTTGAGTTGGAGTTGATTGGTTGCCTGATATAGGATCTCCTACGGGAGCCAGAGTTGCGCGTCCGTTTTCCACGTGCCGCCGCGCCGCTATTCGCCGAGATCCGATCACGTGAGGAGCCGGATCAAGTGCCGTGCAGGAAAGTAGACGTTGCACGCGCCCCGCCGTACGTTCCCCTGCTTTTGAGCGCGCCGCGCGCCTCGAACGCGCGGCGCCGCTATTCGCCGAATTCAGTCACGTGAGGAGCAGGATCAACATGCCGTGCAGGAAAGACGGCGCTACGGAGTTGAACGCGCAACTCTGACTCCGTAGGAGCCTATTCCCAACTTTCAGCGATGGTGGTACCGCGTTGTGGAATCGCGCACCTAGCTCCTGGATGATCGGCCTCATAATAAATGGGCTTGCCTACACCTTCCTGGCATGAACAAATAACGTAAGGCTCTAATACTGCTCGTATATAGTAAAACTAGAATTACTCACGCGTCGCAGACCAGCCTCGTACCGCTGTTCTACGACGATCATCCAGAAGACAGCCATTTTGATAGGCACCAGTGCGCCCCCTATAGGTCGTGAAAGTTGCGAATACAGGAACTCTAGTTGATTATATAGCCACTGTGCTACCTTTCCATTGCAATACTTCGATGTTTGTAGTTTACTGATAAAATAGTATGATTTTGTTTTCTAGGCATCAACCACTAGGAACGGGCGACGCTCCGGTAGCTTCTGCTCTGACCGATGCCACACGTTGCGGGGATAAAACAAAAACAAATCAAGTTACAAAAAAAAGAAAAAAAAAACGGTGAAGGGAAGTTTGGTAGCATCCGTCACTCAACGTCGGAATTTCTTCTTCCCCGGGTGTGCTTTGGGCGCAACTCAATTCGCTGCCATAAAAGGTCCCGCCTAGTCTCTCGCGAAGCCTGCTCCACCATCGAAAAATAATCTGGGGCTTCGCGCAGGGTGCAAGACAGCGTGGGTTGGGAAGGCCGGGGGGGGGGGGGGGGGGGCGTTGAGGATGTGTTCTTATAAGAATGGAAGGACACACACTGAAAAACCCGCACTTGTTTATTTAGAATAAGTACGCTCTTGATGAGAAACACTCAGCGTCGCCACTGAATGCCGCAAGCGATATGGTGAAACACGTTCAGAGTTTTTTCCCACTCAGAGTCTCTACTCCGTGCCACGTACAAGGAATCCTCTTGTCTCGATTTTTCGTATTTCTACATGTTAAACGAAAGGATTCCGGGCACCCGCTTAGCATTCTTCCACTCTTCTTCTTTTCTTCTTTTTTGTTTTTCAAAATACTTAAATTTTGTTATCCCTAATGTGCAGCAGGCATATATTTTTCATTTTGCCTGATACTGCCACAAAATCACCTGCGCCTTGTATGGCACCAGTGGCGGGCGACCGGAAATTGTGCAGGGATGCCTGATGTTTCGCAAGCCCACCTACGCCAGCGCACGCATTCTTGCCGTGCCCTGTTGCCGAAAAAATCCACTTCGTCGTCTGGAGTTCACTCCACTGTCCTCACAGGCAAATTGTGTCCCGTTGAGTGAATCTTGAACTGCTGAATGTTCAACGTGTCGTGAGCTGCTCCTTCATAAACGGTTCCTAAAGCGACGCCGACGACTTCGTCGGCGTCGCTTAGGAACCGTTTGTGGAAACTGTGGAAGAGTCGTGGAGTTAAATGTATGCACGAAGGTGCTTCCAATACTTCTCTTGATCATCTCGACGTAAGGTACGCTTCACTGCAATCACACCCTGGTTGCCGAGGAGTCCTTCAGGAAACTCATCCTCTGTGCTTTCCAACAAATCATCTTCGGAGATCACGCCCCTAATGGTGTTGAGAGATCGGCGTAGTGTTACTGTGACTTCTGTGGTTAGATACACTAGTAAGTCCAAGGAGGACTATCCTCTGTTGCATGTTTCAACCTCGACAAGGAGGTCTCCAGAGTGGAGCTTCTTCGCTTTGTAAGATTTTCCAACAGATGATTCCAAGGTCTTTGCAACAAGGAACGGGGAGGGCTTTCCAATTGGTAGTTCGTATTCGCAGTGCATTACTAAGAACTTTGAGAAGGTTTGAGCATTGACAGTAGTCTTATAAAGGACCGGTGTCTTTGGTGCGCCCTCTTTTAAGAGATCGACCAGAAAAAAATTTGCTTTGGAACCAATAAAAAAAGTATGGGAGACATTCGACATCTACGGTGTGCTACCCACCGTGGAGCCCAACATGGGATAGGGTAACGGCAAATAACAAAAATGGCTTTGCTGTGCAGTGTGCACGTTACTCCAGTGGCATCTACCGAGATATTATACCCAAAAGTGGGTCTAGGCTAGCGTCCTTCTTCACTCAAGCTTGGCCCTTTCGGCCAAGAAAGTGAAAAGAGAATGGAGAGAAACGAGGGAGGAAGAGTAGAAGCAAAGGTAGGAGTGAAAGGAGGGAGGGGATAGTAGAAAAGGAGGCGACTGACAGAATCATTCCCCGCCGGGCCTTACCAGAACACCCGTCTATGAGAAGCAGGGGCCACAGTGGTGTATTGCCTCACCCGGGGGGGGGGGGGCCGAGGGGTCCAAACCTACCCCGGGCTCGGCTCAGCCACCCGGATGTCCTTTTCTCCAGAGACGGGAACGCCACGCCCAGCCAGACGTGGGCGGGCGTATCCGCATGGCTGGGGGTCCGTGGTGACGCCACTCACCAAACCCCTACTGATGCAGGTACCCTCTGCGGGTGTAGACAATTGTATTCTTTATGCAAGGTGCCTTCGAAGTTGCGTTAACGCGCAATTGGGAAACTACTGTTTTCAACCTCACCTTATGTGCGATTTTTCTCACGCGTAAAAACAAGTTTCTCGTAAAAGTAAGGTTTTTATGTTGTGTGCACACATATCTCTACCTCATAACAAATTAATTGAAAAAAATAGGCGTGACACCACTATGAGACTATGACTGTCCTTATCTGAACACACCCTGCATGCGCAAAGGTGGCGGCGGAATATCGAGTGTCGTTATCGGAGTCGTCGGAAACATCGACTAAGGCGCTCTATTAATTGCAACGTTTGAGCGGAGCGTTGTATAAAACGCGTTCAACAGATAGGAGGTATGGGTTAGGTTAGCCTCGGTGTCTGCTTAGTCTTTGTATTCTTTTCTGCAACACAGAAGGACGATGGAAGTACCTATGTAAGCAAAATACGTGTGAAAATGTAGCCTTCAGTGGCGTTCAGCAGCGATAAATAATAATTTAAAAACAATTCTTGCCGTATGCACATGACATGAAGATCATCGTCCGCGGCGTCTAGTCAGTGGTCACATGGAACATGCCTGATGTCTTGCAGAGAAGGACCTAACTCACTAGTCAATACCCCCGCTGGAGAACGCCGCTAGATAATTCAAAGGACAAAAAAACGCAAGCAACAACATGCAAAATGGAGAAAACCAATCGTTACCAACTGCACCGTGACGTCTATGTTCCAGCCGCGGCACTTCGAGCGCGCGTTCATTCATTCCGTAGCCCGACAAGACTCATGCCCTCCTTCGCTACGGCTCGCGGACTCTCCACTTCCAAGCAAAGCCGCCGAAAGAGGTCGCGTCTCCGAGACGACGCCCGATCTCCCCAAACTCCCGAACAACAAACAAACGAAAGTTCCTGAGCCCGTATTGGCGGGATAAATGAGACCCGAGACGCCGCGCGCGCATCGGCGTCGCGGCAGCAGCTTCAAACGCGTTTGTCGCGAGCTAGCGGTGCTTATTGGAAAACAGAAGGCCCCTGCGCTGCTACCGTCTCGGTGCTTCGCCTAATCACAGCTCTCGCTCGCTTTCCCCGAGCGAACGCGAGCGCGCGAATAGCCGAGACTCACTCCGTTCTACCTCACATACTTTGGACCGCACAGCGAATGCATCGAGACATCTCCGCCAACCCTGCAGCGCTTTCACCCTATCACGCGAAGAGACGTCCCGTGCGTCGCTGGCGCCTTTCTAAGGATCGCGTTATATTCACGCGGCAGTGGATTGGCTCCGGGGGCTCGTAGAATCCGTCGCGGTCCATCTCGTAAGGACGAACGGGGATACACCGGGCCGCAGAGGCTGAGACAAAAGGCGAGATCGATTAGCAATGCCCGTCCCCGCGGCAGCGAGACTAAGTGCGGCGTTTCCTCGTTCCTCGTGCGCCAGAAGAACGGAGAGCGGTCCGACTTTGTGTACTGTTGGGACGCATGCATCGCGTGCCTTCTTTCGCTCGCTAACAAAAAAAAAAAAAAAAATGTTTTGGCGAAACAAAAAAAAAAAAGAAGTGCGTCGGCGGGTCGTTATGAAATGAAAACCGCTTTAGCCCCTTCTCCTTTTTCTCTTATTTGGTTATTTTTCTCACTTCTTGATGATCGTGATTGCTCGTTTATTTTTTTTATTCTCCCCCGCGAGAGTGGCTCGCTCGCTTAGGTTGTCGGCGTTTTTCTCCGTTTGAGGAGGCGCGGTAAATGACGCCGCTGCCGCCGCTGCGTTGCGCAAGGCGGCAACGTCAGCAATGCCACTGGCGGCAGCGTCAGCAGCGTCGGCTCGCGTTAATACGAGAGGAAGAAAGAGAAAGAGAAAAAGCACGCGAGCGAGCGTGTTTTTCTTTTTTGATTTTCTTTTCTTTTTTCTCGGTGAAATGCGCTCAACGTGCGATCCGCAGAGGTCGGGTTTCAAGGCGTGCGCTCGCGCGTGTGCCCGCTCTGATGAACGACGCGCGTGCGCTCGGAGACTGGTCGTCTGGGCCTTCAGAAGGGCAAAGGCTACGGCCCCCGTGAGCCAATTAGAGCGGCGGAGCGAGCCACGTGACAGTTCTCACCACAGGAGGACCGCGCTCACTATACCTTTCTACGTGCGCCGTCTTCACCTCTTGGATGCGTGAGACTATCGACTTTCTTCTCGCTTCGACAGTAGAATACACTTTTAGTTGCAACCGTCAGTGCGGTCTTGATACGACGCTCATACTGCTTGTTCGGTTGTAATCTCTTGCTTTTTGTCGGAAAGCAGACCGGATAAGGACAACGCGGCCAGGTACGCTACGAACAGTCAAGATGGCACCGGCCACACGCTTATTTTGGAAAGGTCTATGGAAGCTATACGCCTTCAGCGCGAGCTCGCTGCCTTCCGCAGTGCTTTGGTTGCGCGTGCCTGCGCGTTCACACCTGTGTTAGCAAGGGCAGAAAGCTCGCGCTGAAGGCGGCACCGCATGGATTATGGATATACCCTGTCCGCCTTTTACCGGGCAGTGGGGTTGGAGCTAAGCGCTCTCCGAAACAGTCAACCGCTTCCCTTTCATCACCTGACCACCCCTCCTGCGCCTGAGTGGGTGGGTGGAGTCGGATCGCGCTGCTGAAGAGAGACGAGATGACTGATCCATCGAACACCCAGCTTCTACCAAGCTCTCAGCTTAGGTAGGGTTGAACGTGGCATCAGAAAGCGCTGAAATCTCTACGTAACCTTCCGAGGGCCAGCAAAGGCCACATATATCGGACACGAGAGCAACGTCAGTGTTCGGCCGGAGCTCGTGATAAATAACTCGGTCCTACGACGCACGCAGATGCAGGTTTCGCGTCCAATCTATGTATGACCCGCACCGGCTTTCGGAAGGTGGCGTGAAAAATACACCAGTACTGATTTCTTTCTAAACGTGTTCTGGGAATTTTCTTCAACAATGCTGGCCACGCACACATATTACGGAGCTTCAAATAAAAACACCAACCCCCCCCCCCCCCCACTAAAAAAAAAAAAAAAAGAAAGGTTGATGCGCATTTTTGCAAATAGCCACGCTTCAAAGGCTATTTAGCCTGACCACTGCGGTGTGGAAAACGTTTCGTTGGGGCTCCAGTCGGCAGTCGTGGGTCACACCACAGCAGGGCTATCGGACGATGAACGCCCGCTAATACGGCCTCCGGGAGCCGCCATCTTGCCCGCTGGTGTGTGCATGTATCGTCCGAGGGTGAAGCATTTTGCCCAGGCGCGCCAACAGTTGTCGGACTGGTGCACCAACACAAACGTTTTCAACCCAGAATTGCCAGACTAGTTATTGAAGCCTGAGGAATTGAGGGAGGAGGGGAGATGAGAGCTTGCGGGGAAGGCAGAGAACCGAACTCTGTGGAACGATAAGTGGTTAACATAAAGACTATAAAGGCTATTTATATATTTGTTTTCTAGTTCCCGTTGCCTAGATTCGCTGTTCGAACGCTGTTCGAACGCCGGCGTCGGACGTACACGGCGTTCGCGTTCGAACAGTTACTAGCAACAAAGGCAGCTAGCCTTTGCGTACCTACTCACTTATCACTCCAACCAGAGCTCGGGTTTCTTTCTAAGCGCGTACAAGTTTCGCCGTGACTGCCACCGGGAGATGGTTGACACGGGCACGCGGCAGCGTCTCTGCGTGGGCCGGCGTCTCTGGCGCGCCGGGGAATCGATAGATCCGCATGCAGCGCGTGCGAGACAATGCAGGGTCCAGTGTTCGGCGCGGCGGTAACTCGATCCCCGGACCGGAGACCGGGGCTTCGGCCCGAGAACAATGAGCGACAGCCGGCGCCGGGGACACGCGCCCGCTCCTCTCCGGAGGCCTTTGGCGACGCGATGCTGCTGGCTCGAAGCCCCGCCGCCACGAACCGGGCTTCCGCGTCTGTAATGTGGCTCCCATTAGAACGGGAGCGAACTTTTCTAGATTTTAGGAAAAGCGTTGCCCGGCATTTCGGATAAAGCTTCGAACAACTGACAACGATGATTTTAAGCAACGAGACGACCGAAGAATAATATTGATGGACTGATAACTTGTTTTCTCACTAACCGATATCAGCGCGTAACCACTAACGATAGGGCATCTCCGCTTGTTTCAGTTAATTTTGGTTTACCACAAGGTTTTGTACTGGGTCCATTATTGTTTCTCACATATATCAATGATTTGCCATGTTCCATTTCTTCTTCCACTAGTTTATTCGCCGATGATTGTGTTATCTATCGGAAGGTTACAAACACTTTGGATATTCAGAATTTACGAGAGGCGAAACCACGAGAGTATCGCGTAAAGCTAATGCATCATCCCTCTCATTTTCTTGAAAACGTCCCCTTACTTTCCGTGTCTTCATATAAATACTTGGGTTTTCATATATCTGCAGATATATCGTGGCAGATAGATGTTGATTATGTGATTAATAACGGTAACCGCATACTGGTTTACCTGAAACGAAATTTCTTTCTTGCTAGTTCATCTCTTAAACTAACTCTGTATAAAACACTTGTTCCCTCTAAATTACAATATGCTTCTGCTATCTGGGACGGTGGTCATTCTAAACTATTTATTGCTCTAGAATCAGTACAAAATCGCTCTGCTCGTTTTATTCTTAAAAACTATCATCGAACCGGCAGCGTAACCTCCATGAAAGCCGCCCTATCATTGCCGAACCTTGCTTTACGCCGAAAAATAGCGCGCCCGTGTCTCTTTCGTAAGATATACCATACTAATCCATTACTTCAGGATCGACTGCTGAATCATACGTTTTATATTTCATCACGCATGGATCATACATACAAGGTAGGCATTCGAAAATGTAAGACTAATACATTTCAAGAGTCCTTCATCCCGAAAACTTCTGTGGACTGCAACCATCTTCCCGCACCGATAGCCACAATTGTCATTGATCATCTATTACAACTGCCGTCAATAATCTATACTGTTCCGACTGATTATCAAAGTGTACTAACGGCTACTGCCCTCTGTAACACCAATAACTCTGAGAGAATAAAAACAAAATCGCCAGTAGACTTGTTGCAAAAGTCGTAGCGCCTCATCACGGCGTAATGCCGCGTTATGCATTGCTGGGAATCAGTGGGAAGCAAATTCCATACGCGCTCCGCCCCTGCGCCACAGGTTCCCAGAATGCAACGCGCGCGGTGACGGATTTATGGAAGTCGTGAATTGCGACCACAGCGCCGCTTTTGATCGCGCAAGTTACTAACAGTTCATGCCGTCGGAGGAGCTATCGTTGGATATAAAATTGGAGTCCCGGGACTTCGGGAACGCGCGCCACTCGTACATAGAGCCCAGAAAAGCCGAGGGCAGCTTGCGCCTGTGTGTGGGAATTCTGAGAACCGCCGGCGAGCCGCGCGTCTCATCTCCTTTCCATTTATATTTTTTAGTTCTCCGAGCGCAGCATCGTTACCGCGGCGGCAGCCTTCTCGGTCCAGCCGAGCGTCGTGAGAAGGAGCGCGGCGGAGTGCGCCGGCGGCATTCTGAGCAGCTTGCGCGGTCGAGGCTACGCTTGTCTCGCGCGGAATCGCTTAGGGAGCCCGCGCCGCAGCCGACGCGTGCCGACGGCTCGCCTTGGCTCTTCTCGACATCCTGGCGGCGGCGACGGGGAATTCGGGGAACCAGGAACGCGTGCTGTTGGAAAACAGTCGCCGCTCTTGCGGCTGTCTACGTTGGCGTATATGAAGGCACGCTGGCGTCCAAGCTGCGCTTTTGCGGCCTTAAAATTAATAAAACTGTAGAACGAAAAAGATAAGACAAAACAAAAACGGTATCTGTGTTATTTTCAAACGCACCACTTGTTTTAGATAAAAGAAAAAGTGGATCTGAGGTTCTTTTTTTTTTTTTGCTGAACTTCTGCGACTGCTGGGCCACTCTGGAATTAGGACAACGAGTTGCTTACATGTGTAAAGACCGCAACTCTTCGACTCTATACGCCAGCGCGTTGTTTACAAACAAGCCCGTCATTCTGCCCAGACCAGGTATGAAGACTGCGCGTGAGCAGAAACTCGTTCCTAGTAGCTCTTAGAGAGACGCACGGGCTGCAGCTATATAAGTAGAAGACGAGGAATAAAAGAGGAGACTGGCTCGTGTCCTCAACCTGGCTGGTCCTGTTTCCTCGTCGCTCGCCGTACCCCTAAACACCCAACACAACATGGTGGCAGCCTAACTGGATCTTTCCCACCCCACCACAAGTCTTTCAAGCTTCCTAAAAGGTGACGAAGCAGTAGAGCCAGGGACCACCGACGATTTCTACACGCTGAGCCATCTGAACATCCCGCTTATTCGAAACAAGATGGCGACTCCATTGCTGACTTGCCAGCCACCGGAAGAATTTGACTTCTCAAAGTCAGAAGACTGGCCCCGGTGGATCCGGCGGTTCGAGAGATTTCGGATGGTTAGCGGACTCCAAAGAAAAACCAGCGTCGAACAGGTGAACGCTCTCATTTATTGTATGGGAGACAAAGCTGAAGATATCCTGCTTTCGTTCAGCTTAACCGCCGACCAAATGACTCACTACGAAGTAGTACACAAGGCGTTCGACGATCACTTCATTGGTCGAAGAAACTTGATCTATGACAGATCGAAATTCCACACAAGGATTCAGGAAGACGGAGAGCCCGTTGAACACTTCGTGACCGATCTTCATGCTTTGGCTCAGTACTGCAAGTTCGGGACTCTCCACGACGAGATGATCAGAGATCGTATTGTTGTGGGTGTCAGAGACCGCAAACTGTCTGAAAAAATGCAGTTAGACGCTAACTTAACCCTGGAAACAGCGACCACTATGGCTCGCCAGTCAGAAACTGTCAAAAGACAACAAACTGACCTTCGACCGGAATCCGACAGTGTTAGTCGAGTCAAGGCATCATATCCATCAGAAGCATATCCATCAGAAGCCCGTCCTTCGCGAAGGAGGCTACCTACTCAGACCACCAAAAGTGTCGACGACAGACTCCACTGCCTTGGATGTGGGTATAATCGACACGCGCGCAGTGAATGTCCAGCCAAGGCTGCGATATGCCACAGATGTGGAAAAAGAGGACACTTCGCCAAAGTTTGTTTGGGCGCTAAAGCTGTCCAAGAGCTAATCGCCGAAGAGGAAGACCCCTCTTTTTAGGCACTGTAGATGCCAAAGACACTGACCCCTGGACTGTTACCGTGGAGCTCCAACGAGTCCCTTTGTCCTTTAAGGTCGACACTGGAGCCGACGTCACGGTGATCCCTGAAACCGTGTACCTACAACACTTTGAACAAGTGTCTTTGACAGAACCGACAAAACTTCTAAGGGGACCTGGTCAAGACAGATTACGCGTCGTCGGAGTTCTACGCGGCGATATTACGTACAAGACCAACAAAGTTGCGACAGATGTCTATGTGCTGAAGAACCTTGAATCTCCGCTCCTGTCAAGACGAGACAGCGAGAAGTTAGGTGTCGTCAAGAGACTTAATGAAGTGTCTACTTCAAACTCCAATACAGTGAACGCTAAAGCTGAGTTCCCTTCGCTCTTTACAGGTCTTGGTTGCGTGAACATGCCATACACGATAAGATTGAACCAAGACGCTGTGCCCTTTTCTTTAGCCTCACCGAGGAGGATCCCAATACCTCTCATGCAAGAGGTAAAGAAAGAGCTAGAAAACATGGTTCTGCTTGACGTTATAGAACCGGTGGACGAACCTACCGACTGGTGTTCTGCTATGGTAGTGGTGCGGAAACCAAATGGAAGCTATCGAATCTGCGTGGATTTCACATCATTGAACAAGTACGTTGAGAGAGAACTTCATCCTCTCCCTACCACGGATCACGTTCTCGCACAGCTGGGGAATGCGAGATTCTTCTCCAAGCTCGACGCCAATTCCGGCTTCTGGCAGTTTCAACTAGCACCAGAGTCGCAGATTCTGACAACTTTCATCACTCCTTTCGGGAGGTACAAGTTCAAAAGGCTTCCATTTGGTATCACGTCCGCACCAGAGTTTTATCAGAAGAAGATGAGTCAGCTATTGAGCGACATTGAGGGCCACGTATGCAACATGGACGACATCCTCGTCTACGGCTCTTCCAAAGAAGAACACAACAAAAGACTGAGAGAAGTCCTTGCAAGGCTGCAACAAGCAGGAATCACGCTGAACGACTCTAAGTGCGTTTTTGAGGCAACCCGAGTAAAGTTCCTAGGCCACATCATAGACCAAACTGGGGTCCACCCTGATGACGACAAGCTCGCGGCAGTCAGGGCAATGAAAACACCAGCCAATGTAAGTGAGCTGAAGAGTTTTCTGGGAATGATAAACTATCTCGGAAAATTCATTCCGCATTTAGCCCAAAAAGCACATCCTCTGACGGCGCTTTTGAGTTCGAAGAACGCTTGGGTCTGGGATTGTGAGCAGCAGATGGCTTTTGACGCCCTGAAAGTAACACTCACTTCAACCCCTATACTCGCCTTGTTTGATCCCAAGAAAATAACAGTGATCTCGGCAGACGCCTCATCATATGGCATTGGCGCAGTTCTGCGACAAAAACAGAGTGACGACACGTACCGTCCAGTCGCGTATGCATCGAGAACACTCAGCAACACAGAGAGGCGCTATGCTCAAATTGAAAAGGAAGGGTTGGCTGTGGTCTGGAGCTGTGAAAAGTTTCGTGACCTCATCACAGGATTGGACGTCATCATCGAAACTGACCACAAGCCTCTGGTCCCAATTTTTTCCACAAAAAGTTTAGAAGACATCCCGCTGAGACTACAACGCATGAAGCTACGCATGATGAGGTACTCATATGACATCAGACATGTTCCAGGTAAAGACCTCATCGCCGCTGACGTCTTGTCCAGACAACCTCTGGCTGAAGTTCCAAGCCGTGAATTGGAAGAAGAGATCGACGCTTACGTTCACGGCATCAAATCCAGTCTCCCCGCTACTGACAAACGACTTCAGCAAATCCAGGAGGAACAAGAAAAAGATGTCACCTGTCAGCTCTTGACCAGATACTGTGTTGAGGGGTGGCCTATCAAGAACAATGCAGATCAAAGGTGTAAGGACTTTTGGCAATACCGAACTGATATTTCTATGAATGAGGGGCTTCTAATGAAAGGCTCAAGGATTCTTGTACCCCAATCCATGAGAGAAGACATCTTGAGTAAAATACACCACGGA
The DNA here is from genome assembly GCA_037355805.1 of Ixodes ricinus. Lineage (NCBI taxonomy): Eukaryota > Metazoa > Arthropoda > Arachnida > Ixodida > Ixodidae > Ixodes > Ixodes ricinus. The sequence goes on along the minus strand of JAZHYW010025988.1, from coordinate 98,454 downwards.
CATCAAGGCATCACTAAATGCCGGGCACGCGCACGCGAGTCTGTCTGGTGGCCTGGCATATCGACTCAAATAGAAAACTTTGTCCGAGGGTGTCACCAGTGCATCCAAGAAACGAGCAACAGACGAGAGCCATTGATGCCAACACCTTTCCCTGAAAGACCGTGGCAACAAGTTGGCATGGACCTGTTTTACCTCGCAGGAAAATGGTATTTGCTTGTCACCGATTATTATTCTAGATTCCCAGAAGTTGCGCCGCTCACGAGCCTGTCAACAACATCCGTAATCGACCACCTCAAATCTATCTTCGCCAGGCATGGCACACCAGAAACTGTGTTCAGTGACAATGGCCCACAGTTTCAAAAGATCGACTCGTCAGAATTTTTCAAGTTTTCACAAGACTGGGGCTTCCACCACAAAACTTCCAGCCCGAAGTTTCCGCAAAGTAACGGCTTTGTAGAGTCTGCTGTCAAAATAATCAAGCGCAGTATGAAGAAGACCGATGACGCCTATCGCGCACTTCAGTCGTACCGAGCCACACCTCTCGAAAACGGCTACAGCCCCGCAGAGCTCCTGATGGGAAGGCGCATAAGAACCTCACTCCCTACAGTCGGATCTCGCCTAAATCCAAAGACTCCGGATCCCGATCTCCTCAAGAATTGGGAAAAACAAAGCAGGGACAAAGAGAAAATGAACTTCGACAGAAGGCATGGAGTACACGCACTTAAGCCACTGCATATTGGACAACGCGTGTGGGTATCAGACCAAAGACAAACTGGTCACGTCACGTCGCCTTCGGAAGCGCCCCGTTCATACATGGTTGAGACCGACCGGGGAGTTGTGAGGAGAAATCGAGGACACTTGATTCCAATTCCCATTCCCACGACACATGCACAATCCGCACGTGAAGGATCACCCCTCGCTACCAATGACATGGCTTCCTCGCCATGTTATTGTTCCTTGCCTACAACATCTACGGCTTCCTTGCCTACAACATCTACAGGCCTTCCAACCACGCGGAGTGGGCGTACTGTGAAACCTGTCGACCGGCTAGGTTTCTAGATATTAAAAGGGGAAGATGTTCTAGTAGCTCTTAGAGAGACGCACGGGCTGCAGCTATATAAGTAGAAGACGAGGAATAAAAGAGGAGACTGGCTCGTGTCCTCAACCTGGCTGGTCCTGTTTCCTCGTCGCTCGCCGTACCCCTAAACACCCAACACAACAGAAACCAGACTCACCTGAGGTGAAACCGTCGCGCATGCGCCGTGTTGGCAGCAGCACTACCACATCGGCGGCACGTCAGAGCTGCGTGACGTCAGAACCAGTTTTGTTATATGAAAACAATATATCTTTTTTTACGAAGAGCAGGATTTTGTTATCTGTCACTTATTTTAGTGTTTATTTCGCGCTGTCCCGCTTGGTAACAGTCGGGTGAGGTGAGCTGGTGGACATTGAATTTTTTTCCAGTGCGAGAAACTGCTGAAAAAAAAAAAGTCGATGGAAAAGACACAGAAATTGGGACATCTCAAAGTCAGCATACTTTTTTGCTTCCACGAATCCTCATGCACCCAGAAATCTAAGGCCGACTGCAGCCATCACTGAACTTCCACAAAGAGACCTACAGTTACAACAAAAGAACAGGTTACCAGAAATTGAACGCACCTTTGTATGCCGAACATTGGTCACTTAAAAGATAACCAAATATTAATCTTTATTCCTCTCCCCTTGTCCCTTACCTTCAAACTGAACAACGAATCCAACCTTCACGAAGAAGGACTTGTAGTTTTCAAGACTGACCTTCGAAAAGCCCTACGGCTCTTCTTCACTGCTCGTCTTGCGGACAGCAACAACGAGAAGAAACTGTTGTTAAGGTCGAAGAAGGGACTTTGTTAGATTGAAACTTCAGGTAAGGCCAGCTGAACTGAATTGAAACTTCAGGTAAGGCCAGTGTAGCTTAAGCCTGTTATATATTGAAACAGGTCAGATTGTTAGCAGTGAGAGAGTGCAGGCGAGCTGGTAATTAATCGACATCTATGTAAACCCTGGGATGGGGAACGATATGTGGGATAATCATTTAATGAAGAATAATAAAATTAAACCCGCTACCTCTTCCCGGATCACAGTACATTTGGCTCGTCTGAATCGCCCACCATGAACAGGAATATGCTAAAACGCTCGAGAGTTTTAAAGATGAATATATCAACAAATGGAAACCAACCTTGCACCCTGTTTGTTATTTTTTTCTCCTGGTGTCCTTCCATTACGGCATTCAAATTCGTATGTTACCAAATATTAAGATGTATATATATAAAAAAAAAATTTGTTTGATCTAACTAAATCTGTGAATTAGCAAAATACAAATGTAACGTATATGTAACGATACGTTCTATTTTGAAACCGTAACGGGAACGAATTCCTCTCTCACATATGGAACTTGTCACGGGAACGCGTTCCAAAAGTCTGAAGGAACGAGGAACGAGCTTTCGTTCCCTTTTTTGAGGAACGTGCTCAACACTGGTCAGAACGCCGAGCTCTGATTGAAGGATTAGTGGGTAGAGCCTAAAGCTATGTTGCCACTTGTCTCCACCGCACTGGTCGGACTCGTTAGAACGCCAAACGCTGGCGTACGACGTTTGGCTTTCGCATTCGAATTTGTTCGACGAGTGCAGTGGAGACGGAGGCAACACGACGGCAACAGCAACACAACATGTTGTCCAACGGTCGGGCAACTGGTTGCTCGCTCCCCGTATTGTCTGCCAACCCTGCCACATCGCGGCAACAGCAGCGCAACATGGACGACAACGACAATGTTGCCTTGATATGACAGCTATCGGCAACAAAAACAGCAGCAACTTGTGTTGGACAGCGTGTCTTGCCCTGATCGCTGGCTGAGCGAATTTCGGGCTGGCAACACGACAAAACAGATAGCTTCGATGGCAGAGCTAGTCCTCCATCAATAACGGCTTTTTTAAGAGCTTACTCAAATAAAGACTTGGAAAGCGTCATTTAACAATAATTAAGGCCGGCGTGCAGTTAAAATAATTTGATGAATGCTTTTACTGCTTAACTACGAAAAGTGAGTGTCGAAATGGTCACAGCTATGGACGTAAACGTTCCGACTGGTGTTGAAATTAGGAACTGCCGAGAGACCAGTTCACATTACTGCTAGTGAAATAAAATGGCATGCCTACTCTCCCGCTGGTCCAGGGTATAAGAAAAGCAATCCAGAAAGCAAATATTTAAAAAAATCGAAGAATTAAAATGATTGCTTTGATCATGATTGTTGATGCTTGGCACTTGGAAACAGCCGCTACCAGACACCTGAATTGATTAAAAAACCTCCAGGATGTTTTGGGAATGAAGCGTCCACATAGCAGAGACATAAGAGGGGGCGGGGGGGGGGGGAAGGGGGGTATTTATTCCGCTAATTGTCATGAAGGCCGATCGTGTCGGTTTTTAAGTATACTGTCAGTTTAGCTCGGTCGCTACGCGACAAAATATGATTTAATTTTGAATACTGCCGGTACGAAATCAATTTTACTCTAGAAATGGAAATTGCGTGAAAGAAAGAATCGGAAACTAACACTTCATACGGTGGCGTAAATCCTGAACTTACATCAGCGGTCTCATTTTCCTCGGTGAATGAACAACATTTGGATAAATTAAAGGATGGAAATACTCCCAGTGTCAGTTTTCTATTCACAGTCACTGGCCGATGTCGTCCCGTAGTAATTTCCGGCCATCCGAACGCTCATAACATAAGGCCTTAACATAATCATAGAGTCTCATTTGGCGGCGCCGCGCCGCACACGAAGGAAAGTAAACAATCAAGATGGCGGAGGGTTCGCCGTGTTGGCCCCGCCGCCAGCGCGTGTGACAGGGTGGTCGGACAACGAATCGGCCAACACGGATGCCGGGTGACGGCAACACGTTGCCCGACTGTTGTTGCTGCCTCGATGCGACAGGGTCGTCGGCAACACGATTTCCTCGTGTTGCCGGATAGAGTTGTCCGACTGTTGCCTCAGTGCCACAGTGCCTTTACGGAAGGGAACTGAGGGCGCGCTGGGACGTACGTTAGTGCGCCGAGCTGTGATTGGAAGGATTAGTGGATAGATGCAAAGGCTAGCGCTCTTCAACTGCTGTCTCCCCTCCAGTCAGAGCGAACAAGAGCGCCGTCTGCTCTTCGAGGAGCGTCTGGTGTTCGAACGGTAGCTATACTTTCCAATCGGAGCTCGGCCCTCCAACGACACTGGACGCTTTTGTTTCCCCCTCTCCCTCCGTTTATCTCCGCATAGCTCCTTGCACACACTGAAGCAAATGCACTCATTTTTTCACTTACGAGACAAAGTTGCATACGCGAAGTAGCTATCGCGCCTTATACCCCGTGCCTGCTCTCGACCACACAACGACAAACCGACACGATACGACATCGTGCGCTGTCGCCCCGCGCGCAGCACCGTGGGGCATGCTCCGAGGGCCACCCCGCCGCAGCAACGACCCCACTTGGGCAGCAGTCGCGGCGGCAGCGGCGGGGAAGGGCCTGGGGGGCGGCTCTCGGCGGCGCAGCCGGCGCGCTCTCCCGTCGCTGTTTGTTTGGAGAGAGAGCCCGGGGGTCAGCCGGGCAGGTCGGGCCGCGCCCGGCCTCGCTGGGGAGGCCTCGCTCTCTGCGCTGCGGCGATCAGGGTCCCCCCCCCCCCCCCCCCCCCCGGCTCCTCCTTCCCACTGCACCGAAGCCCTCTTTCCCAGTCGCCTCGAGGCAGCCCAGACGGGGCGCGCGAGCACGCGCGGCACGTTTCCCCAGACGTGCACGTGGAGTCGGCGGGGAGAGATACGAGCGAATAATATCGAGCGGTGCGGTACTCGTTCAGCCCAGTAAGAAAGTGCCGTCTCAAGGCTGGTCCAGACATGGTGTTTGAGACCGAATGCGTGGCGACTCCGCTGCGTTCCAACCACGACGCGATGCGAGGACATCGGTTGCCATAGCGACCATCTCGCCCTAAACGGTCACGAGCGGAAGTCGCACAGTTGGTCACACCCAACGTTACTATCATCCGTCTTCATACTTACGGCGCAACGCTGTCAGCGCTACTGGCGCGAGCGTGGGGCTTGATCTGCTGGATCATTTTGCACGAGTTCTCGCGCAAAACAAACCACAGATGAAGCCGACGCGCGCGCGCCAGTGGCTCTGACAGCGTTGCACGCTAGGCGGCGAAACAGAGATAGAACAACTCAGTTGAGAAATTGACATAGAGCCTGCTCTGAAAAAGTGAATGGCGATCGGAACGCCGCCATTTCCCGCAGCGGCTACTTGGGGAACTGCACGGTTGCTTGTATTGGTTCGGGAGTATCACAGTCGACAGAATCCGCTGTGCTGTTTCATTTCAGCTTTAATCGGCCATTTTGGTGGTCTCAGAGATGCCCACCCTTATCTCCGAAGCGGACGCGCCGCTAATTCCTACCGAAGTTAGGACGCGCCCAGGCCGGGACGCGCTACCTGAAATCACCGGTGAGACATGGTTCTATGAAAACAATAATAATTGTGATGCGAAACCTTGCAAACTAAAACTTTTTAGAAAACATCACCCGCCTCTCATTTTGTACTAATCTAAAGTAAAAGTTCCTACAAAAATAAGTCTTTCAGTTTGTTTTTACGAAAAAAGATGCTTTCTAAAAGCTTATAACAAACACAATAAAAAAAGGAAAAAAGAAAAAAAGAAAAAAAAAGATTGAGCCGTTACTTTGGCATTTCGAGCCCGGGAGTTTCGGTACTCTGGGAACATTCGGGGACTCTTGCGGTAGCCATATAAAGTAACTATCATGTTTGAACTCGCCGCTAAAGGGTGGCGCCATTATCGTATTTAGCTCGATCTCGGCGGACGCCAGCGACCCAGGTTTCAAGGGTGAGTTTCCCGACTGAGAGTTTCAGTAACGTTGGTCACACACACCCAAACGCCAATTTTTAAAGCGGCCTTCAGAGAGTAAGTGAGCGCATCAACTATTTCTCGAGTTCCCCTTTTTTCGAGGGCAAAACGGCGAGAAAAACTAAAACCGCCCATCCTTCGTTTTTTTTTTTTAATTAGGTTTTTGACAAAATTGAAGCTCTTGCGTATAGGATCGGTATCTAGCAACCCAGCGATTCACGAGAAAGCAGCGACGCGATGACATCTCCTTTCGCCGTTATCCCGGTGCGAAAGGAGATTTGCCAGGAATTCTATACGGATACGCTGGCTCTTATTATCTGATCCTAGTTATATAGGCAGCCACGAGGTGCATATCCTCGCTGGCACTATACCTTGGTTTTCTTACACAGAGCCGCGTTCCCACTGTCAAAACATTACACAAACGACAGTCTGCGGACGTTATCTGGGGCGTGTTTGTCACTTGTATGGCTGTCCCTGTCTCACTGGTCATACAAAAACTGTCTGCCGACATGTTGGAAGTACACACATGTATAAAGCAAACGCACTTCGAACATTCCTGAGGTGTGTCCGCGGACAATTTTGTCCTCTCCGGAACGGTGTCTTTTTTTTTTCTATAAATCAGATTAGGAAAAAAAAAAAGCCCCGGTAGCTACAAATGCGGTTTCTGCAGGTGAGTTGTACAACCAGGGGAACATAGGAAAGGGGTTAATTGTAGCGATCAGCTGGATAATTAAGTAAAGTTTGTTAATTACATTTTTTATTAGTGAAAAAAGAGACATATGGCTTCAATTAGAGACTCGCTGATCGTCATCGAAAACCACTAAATCAGTAAATTGAAGAAATACTTTGAGCGCGCGAGAAGCGCAGTATAGTGCACTAAAGCTACCGCTCGTGCAGAGCGAGCTAATGTGCCTGCGTGATTTTTCCGTCTTTTACCAGAGCCTCAGCCTCGAAGCTCTCGGTTACCACGAACAGGACATGTTCTCATTCCACGCTGTTCGATTTAAGTAGGCCTGATAATGTGAGTGTGAGTTTTTCAACAACAATTGCAAGCGAGAAATAAAAACTTCAGACAATGGAACTATAAACGTGCTTTTACAGCGGAGCTGTTAAGGGCTAGGTTCTCCAGGATCGTGTCCATGTATGTCGACACGAACCTACCTGGACAGCTACCGCCATCTATAAGCGACGGCGGCAAGCACAGAACCAGTATGGTTCCCGCCGTCGCTCGTAGATGGCGGCAACCTTTCCAGCTATAATAGAAGAATGGATAGTTGGGCGCGTTGGTGGGAATTCATCGTAGGAAACAGCGCGAAGAACAGACGACGACGAAGAAGAAGCGCACAGTGTATCGACTACAGCTCCGCTACCGCTCCGCTGGTCTTTCTTCTTCACGAGAGTGGAAAGGCTGAACGTTTTTTTATGTTCAAGAGCTAAAGAGGGATTTCGCAAAAACTGCCAATAAATCATCCACTTAACCTTTTTTTTTAACGTTTGGTGAAAGGGGAGCAAACGGACATCGGTGATAACCGGGTCAGTAAATACATCGTTTAACATTTAATAGCGGGGAACGTTAATTTTATATATTTTTTTCTTGATTCAAGATGTGCATTGGGGTTTTAAAACAGTGTGAGACTACCCATTCGCACGGTCAGCATAAAGGTACCTTTAACATAAGTACCTTTGCAATCGGCGAAGCAGCCTAAGCTCTTGGGTCACGAGCACATGCGCGGAGGATCGCGAACCCATTCGCCGCCGACAACTTTTCTATGCTTGAAAGAACAATTTGAAAATAAAGCCATCAGTGAATGGGTGAATGAAATAGAGTCCCCTTAGCTAAGAGTAGCTTTATGATCCCGTGATTGGGGTGTCGATTGCTTGGGGATCTCTGAAAGCTATTTGACACTTTTGCAGTCGAGTTTAACCAAGTGCGTTGTGCCCGCTTTTAACCGATTACGACTTGAGACCGCACTTGCGACGTACGTCTATCGGGGGTCGTGGAACACTTTCCATTTGCGAATAACTAGACTGAAAAGTTTTGAAATATCGGGGATATAAAATCTACGGCCTTATATTCTAGTGGAAATGAACGCACTGCTTATCTATAACATTGTCAGGAATGTCTCAAGCTCATGAAAAAAGCATGATACGAAACATTTACGCAGATCGGAGGTGTTCCATGATTACCCAATAGATGGTATACCAGTGAATTCCCTCATCGCAAGACGTCACAAGCGGCTGCAACACATTCCATTACCCCCAAACGCGAATATGGGACCTTAACGTGCGATTGTGCCCATGTTCGTCCCAACCAACTTTGGCCGAACGGACTGCGGAGGATACCTCGGTCTCGATCTAAACTTGGTAATTGGAATGGAGCGATTCTACGCCGGCCCACCTCTTGGAGTCGTCGCGATGCGGTTCATGCAGTTCTACAGCGCCTTTGAATTTTCAGGAAAGGCACGGTAAACTTCTCGACCGCGCGGGGTCTCTGACTCTGCTGAATATAGGCCTGTGGCAGAAACAGATAGGCGACTCGCTGCCGTACCAAACGCGCGACAGATTTTGTTCGAAGATGACATGGCGTGCATAACACGCCCATCTCTCGGTAGCAATGCCGCGGCCCGTCACGGAGTCTTCCCAGATCGGCGTCGGCACTGCTCCTCCCTAATTTTTCAATCGAAGCACTCTTCGCACGAAGGCGAAAACAACACCGGCCACAACAAAAAGCGAGAAAGAGCCGAGCCAGGCTCGCGCGTTCCCGCGCGCCGGGAGGCCGAGCCCCCGTCCAACACCGGGAAGAGGCCGACAGGCGAACCGTGGAAGCCAGGCGGCCCTTCGGAATCGCCGCAGAAGCAGCTCAGAAGCAGCGAAAAGAAGACACGCCATATCCTCCGACTCGGCTTGAACTCGGCAAAGGGGCGAACGCCGTAAGGCCTCAGCGAGCCAGCCAGAGAGAGATGGAGCGAAGCACGTGATATCCCTCCGCGAGGGGGAGGGAGTGCTCTCCGAAGATATGACATGCCAGGCGCCTCGCTCCTAGGCTCTGATGGGCTCGCCGAGGGTCGTATTTTCCGCTGTTTTCCGCCTTGCAATGAAACGGAGGTCACCAGCAGTCTCCCGGTGCCCCGGCGGTCCTAGAGAGCCTGTATTTCAGAGAGTTGCCAACTGGTCGATCGGCGTCAGTTGGTTTACTGTCTCATGCTTTGCGCGTGACGTCATGTGGCAGTGGCACCGTATCGGCCGCCATTGCTACGTACCTTCTGCAGCGTACATTTGGCACCATCGAATTGGTTCTCCTCAGCAGGGCTTGCCGTGAAGAACAAATAGACCGATCTCACCAGCCAGTTTGTACTACGCCACCACTGCCGCAAAGCATCGAGGGAACTTTAGTCTTTCGGCTGGTGCGACAACCTCGCTAGAGCTCTGCGCATGTAGAGCACGAGACGGCCCGAGCCCTCTCGTGCACTGCCGGCTGCTTCCTGTGAACTAACGTTATGGCGGCGTCACGCATGCGTCGAACGCTTAGTGAGATCGGTCTATTCCACGGTGCCTAATGTACGCCGCAGAAGGTAAGGGCACGGGAGCTAGGTACGGAGCAATGGCGGTCGGTGTGACGTCAATGCAAGCTAAGACGAGGTTACCGAAAGCGTCGATCGTTTACAAGCGTCTCTGCATTTACGCCCGCTTTCCTTCTCAACACCCGACAACACAGCGCATGCGCACTTGCGATCAACCGACTTGATCGAATGACATTTTAGCGAACGCCCACATTTCACCGAATGACACTTTAGCGAATAGTCGGACGCCGCAAATCGGTGTTTTCGGGTGGGCCAAATGGGTTCACATTTTTGTAATGAGCCGTCGCAGACTGTCGCCGCGAAGTGGCGTAAACGCAGCGCAGCGGATGGCTTAACGCGCCCCCCCGTTATTCGCTAAAACGTCGATTCGCTCAAATGTCGCTGTTCGCTAAAACGTCATTCGCTCATGTGATATGGACCCCAATTGCAAACGCTCCCCAATGTTTCGGTTGCTCCTTCTCTTAAATCTCGGCTCTCCGGGCAGGCGAGTCGGCGGCAGCGCCGGCGGCGCCGTGAGCCTGTCCAGACGAGGGGGCTTTGCCGTCCTCACTGGGGCGGCGAGCGACTCGGCCTCCGCTATCGGGATGCCCGGCTGCAGCGGAGGTTCTCTCGCACGCGCCGCCGCCCTTCGCTGCCCCGCCGCCGCCGCTGGAGATCCGAAATAGGTTTGGGCGGCGGATAACGCAGCGGCGAAGTGCGCGCGGCGACCCGCAGATAGGGCCGAGTGCGGCCGGGAGGGGGACCGTATACCAGAGTGCGTGCGCTCCCGGAACTGCGAAAATGCGGGTGGACTCTGCAGTTCCGAAGTCTATCTCTGTACGCATTCTTCCAGCGTTCTCACCCGGCTGAAAAACGCTGAGTCGGTGAGATATGTAGACTCATGCGCGGCGTTTGGTATTTCGCGAAAGACAGTCGCAGCGCATGCTCAGAACTGTGAAGGCTGTCTGGGCAGCTCCCAGCCGAGTCAGAACTACATTGCAAACTTGTTATTTTCAAATCAGAAGAGAACGGAAGCCGAGAGAGAAAGGGCAGAGCACGCCCCGTGGATCGTGCCGTTCGGCAGTACGCCACGAATGGAAGATAAGTGAAATCGAGACCAATCTGGACTTGAGAAGAACACGTTCAAGAGCCCAGAAAACAAGGACGACACCGCGCAGTAAGTCGTCTTTGGCGCATCGCGCGCTGACATGGGTTGAGACCGGGGGAGAGGAGGGGGGAGAAGCAAAAGCACGTAGGTGTGTATCAGACTTGTACGTAGTTCAACTGCTTTACTCAAGTAACTATAGTTTAACTACTTTTCTGAGTAGTTTAGTAATTTTCAATTACATTTTCATTTCGGTAATTAGTTGTTTACTTTAATTACTTTTTCGGAGTAACTTCTACTCAAGTTACAAATTACTTTCGAAGTTTAGTGGTTGTTTTTCCTATCAACAAACATTCCTGGACAAAGGAGATAAGATGCTGGAAGACCAGCTGTGTTTTGCAAAGAGGGGGAAGCATGCGCCATAGAAAGAGGGGGAGGGGGAGAAAATGGTTGAGAGAGTACGAAACCTCCCAAACTAACTTTTCACAAGCCGCCCCCCCTAATTTACTTCGTACTTTACTTCAAGTACTTTTTGGATGTACTTTACGCAACACTGTAAACAAGCAAATACTGTCTAAAAAACCAACATCAGACAGTGCTAAACCTCACAGTTAAAATGACACATTCGCAGGCAGTACATCGTTGACCAAACAAATAAGAAAGTACAAATCAATTAGGCACGCAGAAGCAGAACCAGCTATTAAAACATTTCTGTGAAACAAAAAAAGTTTCATATTTGGCTAGCACAATTTCGCTAACGATTGAAACCTCTGTACCTTTTGAGCATAAAAAAACATATAAAAGTAACTTCAAAAGTAATTCGCTACTTTTTAACGGTAATTCGTAATTTTCTCAATTACTTTCTGTTTGAGTAATTTCTACTTTCTCAAATTACTTTTGACGTCAATACTCAGTAATTTAACTTAATTACTTTTTTTTAGTAACTTGTACATGTCTGGTGTGTATAGCGGGTAAACAAACGCATGATGTGCATAAAGAGCAGACGAACTTTCACGCCCTTTTCGTGGGTAACGCCATTTTTAAGTCACTGTAGCGCCCTCTAGCGAGCGTCAGGTTCCACGACCATACTGAGTGGCTAGAAACGTTGGCGAAAGTGCTCTTCGGGGCGCTTGTGCTGGGTATCCGACTTAGGGCGCGTTGTTCTGTGCCGCGGACGGCGTTTTTCAACAAACTGGGAAATTTTCTTGCCCCGCATATTGGCATCCGCCATTGCGGCGACGCCGAGAAGAGCGGCACTGAAAGCGCCATTGATAGAAATCGGAGGTGAGTACTCAACATATTGTATCACTTTCCAGCGATTAAATTTCCCTTCGGGTTTTTGTTGTTTTAGATGCAGTACACCGATAATATATTTGGCGTTTCGCGTCGTCCACAACAATGAAATATAATGTGAACAAGGACGCGCGAGATAATGTCACAGCAGGGAACGATCGAAGGCAGGTCCCTCCGGGTTGCAGATGTTTCTAAAAGTTCTAATTAAGGATCCCGTGTAAACGAGTGCGTCCTTCGTCTAAAACTGAAAACGGCGAAGTCGAGTTTGGTCCGTTACCGAAGCGAGTCGAACGATGATTTAACGATTCGAAATCGATTATGAGCATTTTTCAGCAATAGAAATTGAAGTTTTCTTTCCAGCTACGTTATGCAGTAATTTGCAAAATAAGAGGAACCGCGTTGTAACAGTCAACATAAGTTCATGGCTCTCTGCTATCGCGCAGAAGATTGCGATTGAGAAAATCCGGCAGAACTAACTTTTCGACAATTTCCAGCCACACCCGGCGGCGGAAATGAGCATTCAACTAAGCGTTGTTGATGATAAATCGAGTCAGCGACACATACAGCAAGATATCAGCGTTAAGATAAATTAAGTTGCGGAAAGTTACAAGCTGAAACAGCAATTCTCACGAGAAAACTTGCACTCAGCTTGCGAGCGTCCCATGTTCACCGACGGTATAGCGGTAAGTTCGGTGCGCGCTCTAATCACGAAATGTTCCGAGCACACTGAGCGGATGACGTCGGGGAAATCTTTTCTGTTTACAGACGCCGCCCACTGCCGCCCGAGGTTTCGCTCATTTGGAGAGCGACGGAGTTGGAAGACATCGCAGCCGCAGTTGCCTTGTCGTATCCCGTGCGCGATCCTGATGTCCTCAGGGGCGGGCTTAGAGGCGGAGTCCGGATGTCCTGACCCCTCTTGATTTCTGCATGTGTAAAATTTAGGGCGTAAAGCGAAGGAGAGGGGGTTCTAAACATATGGTACGCTGACCAGCACCTGACCCCCCCCCCCCCCCCCCTCAGGAAATTCCTGCATCCGCCCCCGGATGTCCTCCGATAATATTCTGCGCTTTCGATTGCTATTCGTGCAGCCTATTACCGAACAATGATGCTCCCTTGACCAGGTGATTGTCGTCTTTGATTCCGCTAGCTCAAATTACAAGTGGAAGTAAAATAAAATAATAAAAACCATGAAAAAAACAAAAGCCGAACTCGTAGAAAACCCGGCGTCCAAGGCGTTCATCCGGGTCTTTCGCTCGTTCCTAACCACTCAGTACGGAAGGAAAGCTCCGGCAACTCTTTCTCTTTTTCTCTCTTGCCCTCTTTGAGTAAAACAGTCTAAGCGGCCTCCGACCGCCGCCATCTTCCTGTTGGCGTGCACGTGCTAAATAATAGTCAAGCCTCGCTAAGGCGTGCCCATGGCCTTAGAAAGGCTTGACTATCAGACGATCTACACGCGCCAGCGGCAAAATGGCGATGTCCGGAGGTTATACTTGCAAACGAACGGGACGCGAGAGAAAATGTCATGCCGATGATAGCCACGGAACGGCACAGATCGTTCGTAAACAACGCGTGACGTCAAAACAGGGTTGCGTCAAGAAGACTCACTCAAGAGAGCATGAGCGACGAAGCAGCAAAGTTCCTGCATGGCAAAAGCCCTTGAAGTGGCAGTGTAGGGGTAAAACGGTTCCGTTGCCCCTTCTCTCCATGCCAGTTTTCTTCGTTTGCGTGTTAGAGCACACACTGCAGCATGGATTCGGAAGGACACTGCACTCTTGGCGATCCCAACTAGAAAGAGATAGAAGTAGGTGCCGCTAAGGAGGCTACAATACATGAATTGCGCTGATGTCATACATAAGCGGTCATTGTGGGGGCCTTGCTGTTGAGCGCGCACTTCGTGTATAGTACATATGGCGCCGAAGAATTTGGCTTTCTCAGCAAGAACAAGTAGGACTGACCACCAACATGGCGCGGTGACGTCACGTGTAAGCAACGTATACGGAAATTTAGCGAATAAGATTTGTTACGATGATATCGCTTCGAAGTACGACGAGCTACCCGGCGATACCTATAACTACCCTGCAAGTTCTATGTGCTAGTTATTGTTTCTGTATCGCGGGCACCTTTCCTTTAATTATCTTACAAGGCCTCTACAGAGGAACTTAAAAAAAAATATGCGCACGATGGAACTTTACTTGGTCGAATGGAAGAAAGGTTACGAAACCGCCGAAAGTCAAAATCTTTGGCGGAGCCGGGTTTCGATCTCCGGGTCTCTCCCATATCTGGTTGGGTCCGCTAGACACTACACCGTTAACCGGATATGGGGAGACCCGGAGTTCGAGTCCCGGCTCCGCCAAATATTTTCTTTCGGTGACTTTGTAACATTTGCTTCTTTCGACCAAGTACGATTCATTCATATGCATATTTTTTAATAATTGCTTTTTTAAGCACTGCTGAACGCCCTTTCGCTGCTTTCATCACTACCAGCGAATTTTAACAAATTGGTTCCAAGAAACCGAGCGACGAGGAACGGATACTAACCAACCAAGAAACGGAAAAGAAGAAAAGCCCACGAAGAAACAAGTAAAATATACGTGGCGGCAGCTCGTGTTTATTATACGCTCCGCATCGAAAGGGTCATCCCAGGAGAAGAACGGTATCTGGGAGATGAACATGGCGTCGTAAATTTCGCTCTTGGCCAGATAACGCGCCGCCGCGACTCAAGAAGAGGAACCGAGCGAGACTTCCTGGCCGGCACCACTGCCGCCGCCGAACTGACGTGACCGTTGTTGGGAAACGTCCAGGGCACCGCGGACGTGCTCGGAGTCGAGACGTCACGACGGTGGGGCGGCGTGCTCGACACCCCGATGGAGCCGCACTGTTCCTCTAGGCGCCCTTACCCTCTATTTTTTGCTCCCATCCCTTTCTTTCGAAACAAAAAAGAAAAAAGAGGAAGCCATTTCTTTGTGTGTGTGTGCGGTCGTATGGAAGAAGCTCCACTGCGCTTGTTAGCCGCCGATAGATGATGGTATCAGCAGGGTCTGAACATCTACAACTGCGGAAGTAACAAGGTCCGAGACTTTACCTGTTCGGCTTGGCGCACGTGAAACTGAGACACGATGCAAATTCAACAGCGCTCCCTCAGATTCTCAGAAACGGTGGCACACGGAACCTTTCGTGTGGCGGGTGTACCTTTCTTCATTCTTCGTTCCTAAGCGCACCAAGATCTTTGTCATATTAACGTACCGTAGCGCATCAGGGGTTCTGCAGTGCATAGCATGGCGCTTAACCAATCGAATATCTGCTTCGCGTCACTGACTCAACACCGCTCACAATACCAAAACGCAGCTTTCAGAGCCGAACACGGGCAATCCTCAGGGCTCAGGAAAGACCCGAAAACGCAAAATATAATCATATTTAATTGTAAAGCGGCCAACGGCTAGTACAACTGAACACTCACCGAACCAGCGCAACGACTGTGTGAGTGGCTGGCTCCTTACAGGGGCATAACTTGAACCGGTCTTGTTCGGCGCGCGAACAAAGCCGGCACAACGGGTCCGATGCCATCGGGACGCTATTTTCTTTGTTCAACGCTCAGGCCTTCAAAAAGAAGCAGTCGCATTCTTCGTGATCGACTAGCCTCCCGTCTCCGCGGCTCTTTTCGTCTTTCAGCAACGGCGGCCATTACTTATACAGAACTTGCTTAGCGGCAGAGACGCTCGTAACGGCTCTGCGCGCAGCAAGCAACCAACCTCGGCGCGAGGCGCGCTCGTTCAGCCATAAACAAAGACCGATCTCAGCGGCGGCTGCGGCACCTCATCGCACTCCGCCGAGGAGTCCCGGGGTCCCTCGGATACGAGAGGCTCCCCCTCCGGCCTCAGTCCCGCAGGCGCACTTGGGCCATAAAATATGCAGCGTCTGCGGCGGTCCGCGGCGGCCTTCGCCGCTCGCCTCGCTCGCTCCGCTAGACGCCCAAACTGGCCGGCCGAAATAGCTTCCGGAGTCGCGCACAAAAAGACGAAAAGAAAAATCCAAAGGGCCTTACGCTGAAACTGAAATTGGGTTAGTCTTGTCCGCAGAGCTCCAGAGAGAGAGAGAGAGAGAGAAAGAAAGTACCAGGGCCCGGTTGCCTCGGTGTAGCAATGCTGGGAGCCGGGGGTGGGTGGGTATCTCAGTTTAGGGGATGGAAGAAGTTAGGCTTAGTTCCGGGTACGCGTAGGACAAGGCCCTTTTTCGGGGATCAGCGGGAACGCTCGAGGAATCATTCGCTTCTGGGGAGTGGTTCTTGATGGAAACAAACAGGGTCTCTCACCGAGTCCGAATCACCTTGAGGGATCACTGACCCTGCAGTGGGGAGCCGTGAAAAATTACAGCAACGCCGCCACGTAGTGGCGCTGTTTAAGAAGGACTGCATTTGAAACTGTCCGTCGCCGGTCGGAACGCTGCTGTAATGCAGACATGGAAGTAATCCGTTCCAGGTTACGGAATTACTTGCAATCCGTTTTTTCTTTGTTTCGGAATTACTTTATTACTTTTTTGAACCAATGAATAACGCAGTTTCATTACTATTTGAGCGACGAATTCGTACCGGCAATGTCTTGTTACATTTGTGCCATCCCGCCCAAAGCGAAAAATAGGATGGAAGGGCGATGCAATTAGACCCGCGCTTCTTGTGAATGTGAACAGAAAGAAGGCGTTCTTGTTGATCCCAATAGTTCGAAGAAGTCATTAAAAGGAGAGGCCAACAACGGCTATTTGTAAAGGCCCATTCACAGACTCGGGTCTGACTACGACTGACTTCCACACGACCGGTTCTTGAACCCCTTGTGACGGCTTGCGACCGGCTGCGCTGCTGCGGAGCCTGTCGCAAGCCGTCACGAAGACTAAAGACCGGTGTTTAGACCCTCCGGTCCTAAGAAGTCGCAAGAGTACGAACGCTTCCTAGGTGTGGCAGGCTCGGCATGCCCCTTTAGTGTAGAGAAGTCCGATGTGTGTTGGTGGGAGCAATTCTCAGCAACGTTCATGCGGAGTAGACGTAACTCACCGTGACACCGATTGCATGTATCAATCTCGCCAAGCGCCGAAGACACAACAAGCACGGGGGTCCTGTCATGACACGAGGGTCCAAACTGACGGAGTACAAGACACTTCTGTTTCTGTTTTCGGACAAGGAACTGACGCCATTATGATGCACGAGCTACTTGGAATTTGCTTTTACTATTGATCTCCACTTCACAACGGCCTGTCGAGATTTTTGTTGTTGTTGTTATTTTGTTAAGGGTGCGTGTATGGTGATTCCAGTCAAGTTACACTGCCGTTCGCCGCATCAAGCCTTCCCAGTGAAAGAGTTATCTGTACACCCTACTTTTATGACTTTCTTCTCCTGAAACCGTCGATTAAAATGAACGTCGAATATAGACCTTTCCAGCGGCAGTCTCGAACGAAGCGATTTACAGCGCGCGTCCCTGGTTTTGAGAGGGTACGTCAGTGTTGCCCGACTGCGCTGGGCTGTGGGTTTTCTAGTCAGTGGGCTGTGGCAGCCTGCATAGGCGCACTTCCGGACGCTGGCAGAGACTAAATTGCCGCGTTCTATATTTTATTTTGTGTTCTATGGCGAATATAATTTTTCGGTGTTTTAAAGAATGCATTGTACTATTTTTGGGAACACAAAAAAAAAGAAAAAAAAGCTGTCTTGGTGAGTCTGTGCGCGTCAGAACAAATGCAACTGGAATATTTGTTTCATATTATGTTGATCTTTTTACGGCACCATACACTCAGCCGTGTCAATCTACAAAGGTCTTAACCGTCGAAAATATTTGACCACACAGGATGTCCGAACTGCATGGATATCCGCCCACAACATGAAATTCAACGAGTCTCATCAATCGAACAACATATATTGTAAATACCCCACGGTGCCGCGTTATCCAAACATGATTTGAGAAAGGTCGCAAATAACACAGCATTTCCAATATTGGGAGGAGGAGCGACCGTGACGCCCCAAGCGGTTAACTATAGAACTACACGGATGGGGACCACAAATACAATGACTCAGCGCTCGGCCGACTTAACCGAACGCGGCGTCAGCGTTCGGCAGGAGTTCGTGTTCTCCGGTGAGGGGGAGGAGGGGCTCTTTTGTTTCCACTCGTCGCTTCGTCGATTGTTAGTATTTTTTACATTAAATTGTGCCCCGCGCTCTATTGTAGAAGATGAGGTGGACATACCCATAAGGCCTGTGGGCATGCGCACATGCCTTGTGTTGAGTAAACACCGAGCGTGGGGAAAACAAACGGGTCAGAGCGCCCCCTATAGTTCAATCTCCTGCCCAATACAGGGTCGACGATAGTCACTCCACGACGATTGGACGGAATATGGCGTGTCTTGGGGCACATGTAGAAGAGAGCTGCTTTTTTGCACGGCTTCAAAACAAAATGAACGATCGTGTCTATTCCGTCCTCAGACCCCGGACCCGACCCTATCAGCTATTTTTCGCAAAGACCCGGAACATAGCCGGGAAGGATTTTGGAGATTATCTCAACGGAAATAATCCTTCAAGAACGTCGAACTGCCTGCGTCGCTGGCTGCATGGCGTTCGCTCTCTTCGTTCGTTTCCTGCGAAGGCTGAGCAGGCTACGAGACCTGGTATTCCCTGGTTGTCACAGTGGAAGATAACACACAAAGGGTAAGCATCCTAAACAGGCAAATAAAGTAAAAGCTTCCAAGAAAAGTCGGCGAACTCCGAATGCACAATGCAGGTGGGCAGTCACGCTGACCGGGTTTCCACAGCTCAGGCAGGTGGCAGAAATTTCTGGCTGATAGGGGTCGCTCGAGTCGCAAAATGGTGGCGGCCTGAGAGCTCTTTTTGCAAAGGTCTATAGTTCAAGCCCATTTTGATGATACAAATGACACCGACTTGACATAACACAAATAACAATTTCATCGGACGTCTCGTCTTTTATAAGGGAGACGTCATCAGTGAAAGCAATTGCACCGACTTGACACAACACAAATAACAATTTAATCGGACATTTCGTCTTCCATACGGAAATCATGAGTGAAGCAGAGCTTTAAGCGCGAAACACATGTACGACGAAACCGTCCGATCCGGCGTCCGACCACGCAATACGACGGTCGGAGGCGAGGGTTTTCAACGCTCTCCGATGCTAGAAAACCCTCGCCTCCGACCGTCGTATTGCGTGGTCAGACGTCGGACGGTTTCGCCGTACTATGTTTCGCGCATTGCTGATGATGTCTCCCGTATGGGAGACGAAACGTCCGATTAAATTGTTATTTGTGTTATGTCAAGTCGGTGTAATTTGCATCATCACGATGGGTTCCGGCTTCTGGAACGTTTTTCGCATTCCATTCCCATTTGTGCGGCGCCAGCCATTTCATAGAAATTTGTGGCGACGTGTAGGTGTTTATTTTAATTTTACACTTTTACAGTTGTAGCTGTTAGAGCCCCTTCCTAACACAAAATGCTCACGTACGAACGCAAAACCACACTCTACAGCAGAGGCACTAATCTCCCTCTCCCCGTCGTTCTTCACACACTGCAAGGGGGTCTCTCGCTCCCGCCGTTGCAAAATACGGCCCCGCTGTGCGGACACGCTCCCTCGCCTCCCCCTGCCGCCGCCCAGGTTCCGTTCTCGTGTGCTTTCCCCGCCTCTACAGAACAGCTCGCGTTAGTGCTTTCACTTCTACCACCACAGGCGCGGTCACAGGCGCCCGCAATGGTAAAAGAAACTGATAAAAAAAAAGTTTCAATAAAAAAGTGCAAAAAAACACGTTTTGTGTTTCTTTGTTTTTTGAAGTCATACACGCACAATTGTTCCCTTTAAAACACGCATCTGCTCGCAGACTGTCAGACAGCTACGGTTGTGAATGTTCAGACGGTTGTTGAAATTAGAGCTGCCGAGAGACCAGCTCACATTACTGTTAGAGAAAGCAAGCGATTAAAAAACTGAAGCGTGAAAAGGACTGCTCTGATTGTTTATTGTTTACGCTTAAAACTTGAAATCAGCCGCTGCCAAACACCTGAATTGTTTCAAAAATCCTCGGGACATTTTTGGGGAATGAAGCCATTACATAGCACGCGGTAAATGCAAATGGGGAGCGTTGAAAAATGTTCATTCCACCGATTGTTATGAAGACCGATCGTGTGGGTGTCGCAGTTTTGAAGCACTGTCAGTTCAGCTCAACACAACGTTACAAAATACTTTGGGTTACTGCCGGTGGTAGATCAATTTTACACTAAAACACTAATTACATGAAAGACAGAACCAGGCAGAAACACCTCAAACGTGGCGTAAATCCCGAAAACAGCAGCGATCTCATCTTCCTTGGTTAGTGCTAGCTGCTTCGTTAATGAATGAAGAACCTTCTGGTAAAATAAAAAGTGAAAAATACTTTCCCTGTCAAGATTTTTCTAATCACAGGCACTGATTGATGTCGTTTGGGTGGTAATTTCCGGACCTTCGAACACACTCTATAGACTTTGTAGAATCTCATTTCCAGCGCCGCTATGCTGCACACGAACGAAGGTAAACCAAGATGTCCGAGTGTTCCCCGTGTTGGCCGGGTGTTCAGGGTGTGCTCCGACTTTGACTGTGTTGGCCCGACAAGGTGTTTTCTCTGACTGTCGGACAACAAATCGGCGAATACGGTTGACGGGCGACAAAAACATGTTTCCCGACAGTTTCTGTAGCCTCTATGTGACAGGGTCGCGGTAAACATGTTTCCCTCGTGTTGGTGGACAGATTTTTCCAACTGTTTCCTCAATGTGACAGCGCCTGTAGCGATTATGTTCGTCGAATTCAGCTGTCGTGCAGTTCGTACGTGTTCTTATCCGCGAAGACACTTTACGTGTAGCCAGTGCCGCTCCTGGAAAGCTTTGATAGTCCACATTTAGAATCCTTTAAAGTCGGAGTTCATACTTTCGTGGCATAAAAGTTTCAAAACGAGCGAAGTCTTTCTTCCAGCCGACTTTCCGCGCCAGCGGTTCCCGTTCCCGGAACCAATCTCGGCAGGATACGACGCGGGGACCGTTCTGTTTGATTAGTCATTCCGTGGTTGGCCTCCGCCGCCGCCTTATCTGCCAAAAGAAGGCGTCCAAGGTTTGCATGTGAATGGGACTGAGCAAATTAACGAAAGGCCTCGATGAACGCCGCTCAACGCTGCTTCGCTATTCTTATCGCCCGACGGCAGCAGCCCGAAGCACGCCATTCCCCCATCCCGGCGGCGGGGCACGCGACTCGACAGCGGCTCCCAAAACATACAAAAGAAAAGAAACCTTGCGGTTCGTGTCTGACCGGCGACCGCACACGCACAGAGACCCGGAAAGCAAAGATCAATTTCACTCCTTGCGCAGCTTGTGACTCAAGACGGGTCTGCACTGTAAACTTTCAGAAGCAATATACTTTTGCCCATTCGTCTGTCTGCTACAACGGCTATAGACCTTTTCCACAAGGGCATAGCCATCTTGAATTTGGTCGCTTCTGGTATGCGGTAAAGCATCGTTTTGATCTCTCCACGCCGCTGGAAGGTGTTTACGAAAAGTGCGTGATTGTCACACCTTCTTTTTTTGCCTCACCTATCATTTTTTTTTGCATATTCCGGGTTGAAATACTTTATTATTTTTCGTCCCGCATACCGTATACGGAACGGAACCCACGTGACTGAGAACGACCGGAAACAGAAAATGTCTATAGGAAGCGAGCATGCAGGCCGTGTCGCGGCGGTCGCCTATTGTTCGCCGCGACCTAGCGGTAGCCGCCGCAGGAGCATCGGGGAGCAATGGCGACGAACAGCACGGCGGACAGTGTCCCCGTCGTGATTACGACGGAATTTAAGGCAGTTACGAATCTGGAAAGTTCCTTCGGTAGCCGGTGCCGCCGGCGCAGAATCATCGGGAAGTAATAGCAACGAACAGCACAGAGGACAGTGGGCGATTACGAATCCGGAAAGAGTCTTCGATAGCCGGTGCAGAATCATCGGGGGAAGCGATGGCGATGAGCAGCACAGCGGACAGTGTTCCTGTGGTGATTACGACGGGGTTTAAGGCGTTTACGAATCCGAAAGCTTGTTCCGTGGTAGCAATATGACGAAGGGAAAGCTCCTTCATGAATCTGGCCGCGTATACGAGGTGAAGGAGGTCCGTTTCGACGGACAAGTGGATGTCACGGAGCGCCGTACTCCGCAAACAAAATTAAGCGCGCCCGCAAAAAAATTTGTTGGCGTTGAGTGGACTGCGGTAATTATATGTACATTAATTTCTGAATCAGCTTGACAATAACTGGGCGATTTTTTTCGCGCCGTTCCGCGATTCCCACTACTATCTTCCTGTAGGCTGATGGAAACATCCAAGGGTATACGCTTAGGTGGGCGACCGCATTCCGGTGAAGTATTTGCTGCATACTTTAGGGTTTGCCGTCGGTGGCGATTCTGTTCCATCGTCGCTAGAATAGAAAAAGTTAATTGTATTATTCGTCAGCAGCTTAAACAAAGCGCGAACTGGAAGGTAAGAAACGCCACCAACCTGTATGGACGCACAAGTCGCACCCAGGTCGCGCAGTACTCCGCCTCGTACGGCTTCGAAGGGACGATGTGGTACTTCGTGCCGTGCGCGATCTTGCACGTACTGTTGCAGTCGACCACGCAGCAATTGTTGCGGCTTTCTTGGTGCGGAATAGCCATCTCAGAAATTACAGCGCTAACCTGTCACAACGCACAACCAACGCAGCGGCTGGCAGAAGCTCCCCGGTGCAACTGACTCGTTTGCCGCTAGAGGCGCCCTGGTCGGGGCTTGAATTTGATCCGCACGGTTCCTATAGTCACGGATATACACTCTAAGAAATTTGGAGCGTCTAATTTCCCGTAGAGACCTAGAAAGGGCCAATCGTTGATATCTTCGAAGTAAGCTCGGCGAAGGACGTGGCTGATAATGTGTTTAAACTTTAAACCATTTAAAATAAAGACTGTCTGCGCTGTGGCAATGACCTTGACGTTTCACCTTGCACAGTACCACAGCACAGACCTTTTTCTTTTTGTGATCCAAAGATATTATTAGCCCGGTCATTCGACGAGTGCCTTCCATAGATTGCAACGAATTGGCCCTCATGGAAGAGCAAAACGCTCCAGATTTCTTGGAGTGTATACAGTGCAAGCGAAAATTTATTCATATGGGAGTTTTAAAGGCTAATATGTCCATTAAACTCCCAAATCCAAAGCATTTACCCTGGTACGTGTGAGTAAACAAAGCAGAAACCCTAATTTTACTCCGGTCGCTAATTGACGGAGTATTAGAGGACATGACCTGATTTTACTCCGGTTTTGAACCGGAGATCTGACGTGGTAACAATCCGCAAGACGAAACGGATGTAGATTCGACACGCAGTGACCGCTCGCTCACCGAGTTCTCTCAGTGTGGTAAATGGCGTTTTTATATATAGCTAATCAACATTTCTCACAACAAACGAAGGAAGATTTCATTCGACGCGGGGTGCTGGCCCATCGAGTTAGACCCGCAATCTCGCGACGTCCATATCTTCTTTATCTGAGCCCCACACTCTTGAAACAATTTGCATCGGTGAAGAGCTGCAGGGCCGGATTAAGGTACGGGCTGCAGCTCAGGGCTGCAGCTCGGGGCCTCCGACTCTCTGGGAGGCCCCCATGACGGAAGCTCGTAGAAAAAAAAAACGAAACCTAAAAATATTTTGGAAAGCGATGTTGCTTTCCCACAGCATTCGAGAAGAGGGATATACAAAGATAATGGCGATGTCAGCGAGGCCAAACGCGCACTTCGCGTAGCACATCGCCTATCCCTGTACAAAGCCGGCCCTTTGGGTGGGTGACCGGCCCCTTAGGGTGCTTGTCCGCTTTCTTTTGAAAGCGGCTTCGAGCAAACAGAAGGAAACACACGAGGGGCCCCACAATCTGAGTTTTTCGCTCCTCTTATTTTTTTTTTTTAGAAGGGAAATGTCATAAACATTTTTGCTTTGACCCTACTCGGGCTCGTGTCTCGTGCGCGCAAACACGTGTTTTTGAGCAGCGCTTACACTGAAAGTGCGGCCTTCGACGCTGCTGGGGAAGGGAACAAAGCTGCATGCCACCTCCGCGGTGGTCTTGCCGGATGCTCCCTAGTTGAAACCAGACGGGAATGGTAAATTTTTTGTATTTTGAGGCTACTTTCCATTGATTAAAAAATAAAGGAAGCTGCAGTATTTCCTAGGTTCATTGCCTTAACCAGACATCATTATCATCGTCATCGTCGCCATCATCATCATCATTAGGGCCCCTGAAGCGTCCTTAGCCCAGGGCCCCGAAATGCCTAAATTCGGCTGTGAAGAGATGTCCGGTCTGAATTGTTTGTACATCTGGACATACGACAGAGGGGGCCGATGCGCCGTATGCATTCCCATAGTCGGGAAGCAGACGACGCAGGCCTGCGCTCGCAGGCATTTACCTTGGCAGAAGTAGAGTAAAATCAAGACGCCAGTATCATTATGTAACGTAAGGAGGATACGGATGCATGGAAGTGAGGACGACGTCCCCTTCAACTGAATAAAACGTGTTTTAGGAGAGCGTTGAAGACCTTGCGGCGGCGTCGCACACCTTTGACGCCTAGTTTGCAAACGCTAGCTTGCATCGCCTTTAAGAAGGAAGCCTGGAAGCATAATCAAAAACGCTCATCTTAAAAAAAAAAAAATTATCAGTAGCAACAAACAGTAGTTTTCGAATTTTCTGATACGTTGAAGAGATGAGGTGGATTTTTAATTTTTGGCTATCTAGAAAGTTGAGGAGCACGAATGCCCACATTGTTTTTTTGGCCCTTAATAAGGCCCTTTATGCAAACTGGAGCTTTTGTCATTTGACTAAAACGCATCCAAACGATGCTTTCAAAATTTAACACAGGCAATTCAATTATTTGTTTTATGAGAACAAGCAAAAAAGGTATTGCAGCAAACACCCAACTCCAAGCAAAATAAAAAAAAAAATTATATTTTGATTTGAGATGGTGTCTTTTAGTGTCTGAATTTTAGTGTAAGATAGGGTATGTTATTAAGTAATTAGGAGCCCACCTAAATTTGTGTTGTACACAACCGTCTTTTCACGATATTTTCGTTAACTTATTTCGTTCTATGCAAATTCCTGAAATTAAAACACAATCAGCAAAACATTTTTTTTCACAGAAAACATTTTTTTTTTAGTAAAGAGGTATTCAATTAATTTTTTTTTTGCACAAATTCCAGACAAGAAAAATGTGCCGCGTCCCCTTTGGCCTGGAATGACCCTGCCACAATAAGTGTCTGCAGACGAAGCATACATGAAGCTGCTTCGAACATACTTGAGGGGCGTCCGCTGATTCGTTTGTTATCATGGCTACCACGAATACCGTGTCTTTTGTACGACATATGACCAGTATGATGGCGGCTTAAAGGTCTTCGGGGTGTTCATTGCCTGAACGGTCTCTGGGACAGGGCGCCTATTTTATCATACTCCAAAACAATCTTAATGTACTCTACAAAAAGAAATAGAAAAAATCTTGCGTCAAAAGTTCGATTTTGTTTTCGGCAAAGCACCAAACGTGAGTATACAGGAAGATGCATCCTCGCAAAGATACAAATATGAAAGACGTCGTCAGTCCGAATCGAACGGGACTCGACCAGCCAGTCGGGTCGGTATGGCGGTGCCGACAAATAAAAGGAAGCCAATGGGCGGAGGGAGGGGGGACTTTCGCGATTTATGAATGACGGGCAGCCCGTACCAGTGACCGAACCATGCCCAGCACTGCCCCTCCTCTTTATTTCGAATATGAAATAAAGAGGAGGAGGTGCGTGGAGTTAGTACACTAACTCCATGCACCTGCAGGGGTGGTTGACGGAACCGGTGCCGCTTTGCCGCAGCGCCACGGGTTGGTGAGTCGTCGCGGGGCCAGATGGTGTTCTTGTTCGACGATTCGCCGCAAAGCTTGGGCCTGTTGTGCCGTAAATACATTTCCGCAGCGCGGCTCTCCGTCTCGAACGGACGTTTTGCGAAAAATTCTTAAAATGCCGCATGCGAAGTTTTGTATGCCCGACTTGCAGACTGTCAAATTAGATTTACGTTATTTTATCAGGACGTACACAATTCAAACACCAAACGCTTCGTTTCTTTCTTCGATAACAGAATCTTGTAAGTACTACTTCGCGCAGCGCATGAACAATGCGCAAAACTTCATTTTTTATATAGGTATAGATTATATAGGTATATATTATATAGGTATTGATTATATAGGTATAGATTATTCTACCAATACTCAGTTCTTAGCCTACAACGCAGCACCCTGTCCTGTGCAACGGAGGGGGGGGGGGGATACTGTCGTATATCTCCCCCCCCCCTGCACATGGCTCAACGCCATTGGCCGCGCGCGCTATGATGCCAAGTCAACCGCTGCGCTCTCATGTTGGCGCTTTTTCCCATGACCTTGCTAAGGTGCTACAAGTGTTGTACACGTTCCTCAGAAAAAGAAAAAAAAAAAGGAACGACAGCTCGTTTTCCGTTCCTTTTGATTTTTGGAACGCGTTCCCGTTCCATAGGAGAAAAAGGAACTCGTCCCCGTTGCAGTTAAAAACAATGGAACGTATCGTTACATATATATTTATATGTTGCTGATTACCACATTTAATATATATCAAGCAAAGGTTTCTTCTTTTCTTTTTTAATCTATTGCATGAAATGGCAACATACGAATTTGAATGCCGTGATGGTAGGGCAACAGGAGAAGAAAACAAGCCGAAGCAGGGTTTCATTTGTTGAAATATTCGCGTTTAAAAATCTCAGCTTTTAGCCATATTCATGTTTGTGCTGGGCGATTCAGACGAGCCAAATGTATACCTAGTACCCCACATTCCACGAGCGTTTTACAACAACCTCACCCGTTTCAATCTAACAAAGTCCCTTGTTCGAACTTAACAGCAGTTGCTTCATCGATGTTGCCGTCCGCAAGACGAGTAAGTGAAGAAGAAGGTAGGGCTTTTGGAAGGTCAGTCTTGAAAACTACAAGTCCTCATTCGTGAAGGTTGGATTCGTTGTTCAGTTTAAAGATGGGGTACAAGGGGAGAAGGAACAAAGGTTTATGTTTGGTTATCTTCGTTCGATGTCTAGTAACCTTCTTTTATTTTTTATTTTTTTGTAATTGTAGGTATTTTTGTGGAAGTTCATTGATGGCTGTAGTCGGCCTTAGATTTCTGGGTGTATGAATGAGGATTCGTGGAAGCAAAGAAAGTAGCTGAGCTTGAAACGTCCCTCCTTGTGTGTCTTTTCCATCGACTAAAAGTTTAGCTTTTGTACCGCCGCCTCGGGCACCGAAAAAAGAATCATTGTCCACTAGCTCTCCTGAACCCGACTGTTGCAAAGCGAGGACCACACAAAATATATCCTAAGATAAGTAACCAAATAATTAATGAGATACTGCTCTTCGTAAAGATATTGTTTTTATACTTCTAGAATTTGCCTCTTAGAAATAAAATAAAAATTGCCCCACTGGACGAAAAATAGGAACGCCGTTCTTTTTCCGTAAAAATGTAACGAGTTCCCGTTTCAGTTCCACCGATGCAAGATGGAACGGCAGCGTTCCTTCGTTCCGGGAACGCTGTTCCGTACAACACTGACAGAAAGCTATCGCTCGTCAAACGGCTTTTCCTCTAAACATGCGGTTTCCACCGGGCCTACACTAGGCCTATGTTCCCACAACAGCAACAGAGTGCTTTCCCGCCCAACTCGCCATAGCAGCATTCCCGCCGCGTACGCCGCCCTACACTCCTCGGCCAAAGAGCCCCCAACCCTAGAAACCAACAATCGACCTGGGGCTCGAACACCGACCTCCGAAAACTCGCCGCGGAGAGAGCACGCACCGCCTCGACCCGCATACTGCCCGGCTCAATATAACCGAGAGAGACGGACGGTCTCCTCTTTTGTCGTTTGTTAGCAGCGGGGACACTCGGCCGCCTCGACGGCAAGAGGCAGCCCACGTCCAGCGAAGAAGAGGGGAAGGCCAACAACGCGGGCGCCGCATCTGTCCGCGGGGTGGCGGGAGGAGCGTATAGGACGGGGGGAAGGTAGGAAACCCAGCCTAGGGTTCTTGGGTCACGTCGTCGTGGGTCGACCT
This sequence comes from Ixodes ricinus, assembly GCA_037355805.1. Taxonomy (NCBI): domain Eukaryota; kingdom Metazoa; phylum Arthropoda; class Arachnida; order Ixodida; family Ixodidae; genus Ixodes; species Ixodes ricinus. The sequence goes on along the minus strand of JAZHYW010025988.1, from coordinate 70,434 downwards.
CGCTCCCGCTATTTATACGACGGGCAGATGTCCGTCTGGGGCCCGGTTAGGCCTGACTCGACCGGGAGAGAGGAGCGCGCGGACTTGGGGCTCGAAGCGAGCGCGCCGCCGAGCGCGCCCTGAATGACGCAGCAGCGCAGCGAGGGCCGTGCACCAACGTGCTCGGCATCGACGTCCGGACGTGGAGCGGCCGTGGGCTCGCGTAGAATCGGTATACGGTGGCAACGACGACGGTGCTCGGACCGGGTCGCTTTGTTTCTCGGCGGCAGCGTGCGCGTCGATACCGCCGGCTGTTTACGCCTCTCACCGCCTCGCAGTGCATGGCATCGTCGTTCGCATTTGGGTTTTGTTTCGCGGCTGATGTGTTTTGCTTTTGCGTTTGGTTGAAGACGTGAACAAAAGGTCGTCGGAACTAGGGTACCTCCATACACGCGCGCCTTTTGTTGGGGTGTGGTGAGGGAACATTGGTTCCCTTCGCGACCGATCGTTTGCTTCGTTTTCGGAAAATACACGCGCTGTATGGTGTCTATGGACGACGGCGCATAAACGTGTATATTTTTAGCTTGTACTTTGATGCATTTTTTTCTGAATGCTCACATCCTTGGTATATTCGATATGTTTCTTCGAAACGCAAAACAATGAATGTGCTTAGCTACCGACGTCCTCTGTGGTGCCCAAGGCCAATAGGATGTCATCAGCCGGAGACATAGACATGGAGGTGGGCACGTAGCCAGGATTTTGTTTCGGGGGGGGGGGGGGGGGGGCGCCCATGACAAAATTCTATATGAGGGGGAGGGCGGAGAGCAGGTCCCAGCAAAATGGAAGATTTCGCGGGGGGCCCGGGCACCATGACCCCCCTGGGTATACGTGCCGGCATGGAGGTAAGAATGGGAGGAGCTACCGCCTTTGGTACTGTTTGCGAAATTCAACAGTCATATTTATTCTGCGGTGAAAAGTGCAGGAACAGCCTATAATATTATTAGCGTTTTAAGCTCAGAGCTTGACGAGAAATATGACCTTGCTATTGGGGTCAAACCTGCCGTTCCGTATCTTCCATCTCTCGTTTCTTTCTTAATAAACTGGCTCGTACCCTTGACGAAGGCTCAGAAAGTACACCTCAGCATGAGGTAGAACCACACCAAGCAAAACTCACTCATGGGTTCACTCACCCGCCTCATTATCCTCACTGATCAGGCGTGAGGTGAGGGTGAGTGAGTTCGTAAGCCTGAAAAATTCGTGAGTTTGGGGTTGAGTGAGGTGAGGTCGGTGAGGGGCTTTAGTGCGGTGAGTTCGGTGAGTTTATCAGTTTGGTGAGTTCACGTGTTTGGTGAGTCCATAAGTTTGTGTGTAGAACCCACCGAAAACGCTCATACTGCGCGGTAGCTCGTGCGACAAACGAAGGTTCCGACAGCTTAGAGCTCGTTCCCATCGCTTTTCCTGAGTGTGTATGTTTGCAAGAAAGTAGAGGATAGACATCAGCAAGTATGCGTCCTATTCAATGCGACACTCGTGCTAGATGGATGTCACTCTTGCCTACTTGCTAGCTTGGGGCGCTGAGGCTCACACCGCGCCTGTACTCGCCTCGACCGAAGAGGCGTAGAACTAAGTTTAGCGCCGCGTCGGCAGCCCGCACGGATGTGGCAATGGCGTGTCTGAGTCGTTTGCGGCGTGCACGCGTGTCGTTGTGAGCGAGGCGAAAGGTGCGACCTATATGCGCCTGCTGCCAGGAGCGATTGTTCTCGGAAGCGGCGGTGGCGAGCGACGTTTTGAATGAGAGGGCCGCCTACCGACGTCTGCTATTATTTGTCGCGGTGAGGTGTTGGGTCCACCAAGGTCGCGGGGCGTCGAGATTGTCCGCGTCGACTGCCTCTCGAAGAACACTTCTGCGTGCTTTTTCTTTTCATTTTCGCTGAGGGAGGGCGGGTATGGGAGAGCGGTATTCCACGATATCAAATCAATATCGGACGCAGGCGGTGTGGTGGTTCAGACTGCTGCATCGGTAGTCGTGATTTTAGGGAGAAAATAGGGAGTTTTCATAAGCCCTAAGCCCTTCGCAACGAAGAAGCCACTACTGCGCCTGCGCGCGCGGATAGCCTTGACTGTAGAGTTCCGGGTACCGTAGCGGGTTGCGGAGAGCGTTGCTGGACGGCGAAAACCATCCACGAAAACTATCTAATGTCCGCGGAAAGAAACCGTTCACCACGAAGGGAAATTATCCGGCGATTGTTGATTCGCTCACTCGGAGTCACCTTCCCCAAAATTTGGCTTCGTGCAACATATCCTGACAACAAAAGCCGTAGTACTGAATTTTTGCCACCAGTGCCAACGCGGAGCATGTATCGGGCACGAATGCTGCGTCAGCCTTCGGCCGTGACTCGCCGCCAATCAAAGAGAACACGAGCTCCAACAGAGCGCTAAAGCAGCACTCGTGCCAAATATGAGCCCTCGTCGATCTTCTTTAGGTGGCATCCAAATTTCAGCACTACGGCTTTCTAGTCACTAGCCACTGACAGACTAATTTGGGGTCACACTCGGTGGCGGATCCAAGGGGGGGGGGGCGACGGGGCGCCCGCCCCCCCCCCCCAAACAAAGTCGACCCCCTCCCTCCCCCTTCTCGGAGGGCAATTTGACATAGGTGGACCCCCCTTGCACAAAAAAGAATGGGAGAATAGTGCCAAAAATTTTCCGCCCCCCCCCCCCCCCAAAACGGAGTTCTGGATCCGCCCCTGGTCACACTGCTCGTACATCATGCGAAAGGCAGTCTGCAAACACGAGTCACCGAAATATCCGTGGTTCGAATGCCGCGTGCTAATCCTCGAACTGATTGCCATGCGGTATTCGAAGTACGGATCTCGCGGTGACTCGGGTTGGAATCTGTGTGGCGATTGTGACCCCGGCTTTAGGAGTGCGGGCCACGGCCAGTCCGCTTATTATGGCTCCGGATCCAATAAGATTGCGACTTCAGAATGCCCAAACACGAACCACAAAGCAAGGAGCATAAACGTAATAAGCCACGCCCCACGGTGGATGGATGCTAACGGTTGCACCTTTTATAACGGGCGATAGCTAGCGCCACCTAGCCACTCTTCTTAAGTTGTCAGTGGTGCCTACACCCAACAGCCGCTACGCTTGCCCAGCTGGCCTTATGGCTAACTCCCACTGAAAGAGTCAGATAACCCAATTCAAAGAAACTAAAGAAAGAAGAAAAAAATCACGGCTGCGTAGGGAACCGCGGTTCTTCACGCCGATAAGCGTCGGAGGAAAGCGTGTTCGGGAATCGCATCTCTACGCCGTCCCCGGAATGACAATGGCCGACCCTCCCACACAACCTGGAAGTGGAGAGAAGACGCGCGCTGCTTCCACGGCTCGGAGATTACGACACCGGTGTTGGAGCAACCGCAAAGTTTTGCCGTAAGCCTTGCAAGACGGTCGTCGCCGGACTCGGCGTTGCTGCTGCTGCTGTTACCGCTCCCCCAGGAAGAAGGGAAGGAGTAGTGTGCCTTGATTTCAGAGTGCTTCCGACTTCTCCGATTGGGGTCACGTCGTTCATGGGGCGCGTTTGCAATCCGATCCGTGAGAAGGGGCGACGAAAGTGTTGATCGTCTTGCAAGCGTCTCAGCCTTTCCGCCTGTTTGCCTTCTTGTCACGGGACAACGCAACGCATGCGTATTTGCGACCACTGTGTGCACAACCACTGTGCGCACTGTACGCATGCGCACGCATGCGTATTTGCGACCATGTGCACCATGAAATCGCAAATGTTCTCCGTTGTTTGAGTTGCTCCCTCTCTTAAATCTAGGCTCTCTAGGAGGGAGTAGTGTCGTCGGAATGACAAACGTTGGTGCGGGTGCTTTTTCCGATAGAAACATCCTCCGGAGGTTGTTGCTGAATGGTGCGCTCACGCGCCACCTTTTCTCTTTGCGCTGGCGAGCGAGTTAGAGATAGAGATAACTGTGATGTGTTGAGGCTGGTATGGGGGTCTCTGGGGGTGTGAAAGGATCAAGAGGTTGCTGCTGGCATTATTCTCTGGGGTTCCTCTTAGGCAAGAAACAGAATGCGCTAGAGCGAATAACAGAATGTGGATAGACGCGACTATTAGGCGGCGCTCACACACTTACAACCGAGTAGGACCGAGAGAGGCAAGACCGGGGTTTAAGTCTTTTGCGACGGCGTAGGACCGGATGCGCTGCTGCGGGGCAGGTCCTACGCCGTCGCAAGACGCTTAAAACCGGTCTGGTCTCGCTTGGTCCTACTCGGTCGTAAGTGCGTGGACGGTGCTTTAGAGTTTTCCACGCGTGAGGGTCGCAGGATCGCCATGGCTGGTTACGTAACACTGGAGAACGACCAGGTTTACCCTGATTGCTTTCTAATTTATGATTGACTAAAAACACTGCTAAATGACGCCGCACTTTTTCGGTCGTTGATTGGTTCTTAGGGACCAGAGTTGTACGACGCATGTTCGCGTCTACTGATATCGTGACTTCGGTTAATGCGAACCGCTGGTAACATTCTGGTCCATAGTGACATGGCGATTGAACGGTCACATCTCTCGACCAGAAGAACAAAGAGACGCGGACTCTCGGAGACCGGCCCAACCCTGACTCGGATATGAGATCCTTTCCCGAGTTTCAGCGCAGGCGGAACCCGGGAAGATCCATCACCAGGCCCCCGATCTCCTCTCTGAACCCCCTTGGGGGGGGAAGCCGACTTTAATTATTTTGGAGGGGGTCCCACTGTCGCGCCCAAAGTATCCGAACTTCGAACCGGGAAACTCTCCATCATTCGCGGAGGATTCTTTCTCGATCAATGCGACTGCCGGCTTAGAAAAAAATGCTCTCAAACTGCGCTTCATTCCCCCCCCCCCCCCCCATCTTTCAACAAAAGCGCTGTAAATTCCAGAGAGAAGAATGCTTCCTGCACTCTTCTTGCGCGCGCTTTTGTGAGGGCTTTGGGTCCGCGCTTGGACGTTGGAAGCGGTGGACATTCCCCTTCTTATTCCGACATATCGAAAACGATGACTCATTAAAAAAAATGGAGCACGGTTCTCTATCCGAGTGATCTCTGTATAGGAAGATAATAGAAATGCAGCGCGGAACGCTCTGCAAAACCGGGCCGCATGGGACATTTTGATAATATTGTGGGATACATCGTGATAACTGTTGAGCGGAAATGACACTGCTCGTGGTTGACATAAAAGGCAGGATGTTCGCTTCAGGCATGGCGACAGAATCATCTGCAATCACGTCTGAAGGATGTCCCAGGCACGTTTGGTTCATACACACAGGGCGATTAATATGTTTTGCCTCCTGGGCGGCAACTTCCTTATTCAATTCAAGTTCGGAATCTATTCCCTCCCAGGAGCACGCAACTTTTTAATCTAGTCCCCACAGGCGACCATGTATTTCCACGAGCGGTGGCCTGTAGTTCCTGCGTGCGGTCATAGAACAATGAGGGCGGTTGTCCACGACAGCCAAAGCGAACTACGTCGGTAACCTCGTCCTCGGACAAAGACCGTGTACCCTTCGGATCTTGCTTTCCCCTTGGGAGGCGTCGTATCATTTCTTATAAAGTGTTCGTATCATATAAGAAACTCTATAGGATGTTATTTCGTACAAGACACTCGTTTGTTTTTTTATTGTGTCCAAGTACTTCGTACGAATTTCTCGTAACTTTATGTTTTCTTCAAACTAGGGTCATTTCGGAAAACAGTCAGAAGTCTGATGGCGCGAGGCCCAGGCTGTAAGGTGGATGAGGCAAAACGTCTTGGCATTGCAGCTCCCCATTTCGCCCTCATTCTTCTACAACGCCACGCAGGGACTATAGTACACCGGTAGCAGAAGTGCGTCGCCGCCAATGGGGACTATATTGAACAAAAAAAAAAAGTTATTTGCTCCCGGGAAAGAGGAGATTCCAAACTTCTATTCCAATGTGACAACTTTCAATTTTATCACTGAAGAAAAAAAGTAACAACCCTGGAGATTGATCACCCCCTCGTGTCTTCACAACATGTCTAAATACAGTTTTTTTTATTGTTTTTTTTTAAATAGAAAGTTTTAGAAAACCGTTTTTGCCCATCCGATACGGTTCGATGGGGCCTCCGGTACGAACTGCGCATGCGCGAGTCTTCTGCACACCGTACCGTATCGGACGTACAAGAACGGTTCTCTAAAGCTCTCCAATCCGACGGGACCGTCACACAAGGAAGAAGCGGGCGTCAGACACTGTCTGCATAGTTTCTTTTTGTGCGATCTATCAGTGTCACTACGACTTCAGTCGCCGACTATAAGACGTTCGCAAGCAGCCACGCTTCCAAAGCTAGTCTGGCCACCGTAGATGAATGCTTCGTTTGGGCGCCTGCCTGGCAGCTGCAGGCACGCCTTAGCGAGGCCTGACTATTTGACGCTCTGCATGCGCCAGCGGCAGCACGGTGGCGCACAGGGGCCGTATATAGCTACAAGCTCATGCAGACCATTCCCCATTCCAATACTCGCCTTGTGCAGCGCAGTCATCTCTCTGTATATTGGGCTGTGGAACGGGTTCCGCGCATGCGCAATACTTCTTATCAGCGGAATGCGAGAAGCTGCGTGTGCGTCCAGAGAACCCAGTAACTCAGCATATTCTGCCTGAGCAATAAGCTCCGGTAGGATGTATGCAGAGCCGCGATTACAGAAGGTCATGACCACTGACCCTGAGCAATAAAAACTTCCCAAGGGAGATCTTGCTGACAAGCAGCTGTTGTACGGAGAGGGTTCCCTTTAGGAGGACCGGAGGAACGCCGCAGTTCCTTCTTGCATCGGTGGAAGTGGAACGCGAACTGGTTAAATTTTCGAGACATAAACACGAAGAACGACGTTCCTTTTTTTTTGTCTATATATTTATAATTTTACTCGAATTTAGTAGGAATTTAGGCTTTCTTTATTTATCTGAACTTCCGACTTCAAAGAATGGGGGAAGTGTCCGAGAGATGTTCGAAAACAAAGAACTGGAACAAATGTGACCGTGGCGACATTACACGTGTTCGATGTATATTTTCACACGCTCGCTTTATTTTATCTACGAATTATCCGGGAGTATATTGCAATAAAACACGCAAAAATACCGTTAGAGTAACGACACGTTCCCATCTTAGCGATGTAACAGGAACGCGTTTCTTTCGAACCACTAAAACTTCTAGCGGGAACTCGTTCCAGCATTGAGAAGACGAGGAACGACCTTTCCTTCCTGTTTTGGATGAACGTGCGCAACGCTGCTGACGAGGACCGGGGAGGACGGAACCTGTTGGGCGCAAACTATCCCCTCGCTGAAACACCTCACAGAGGTTCACGCGACTTAATGTCACATGACCTGATCATGTCCACGTCAATTTCCCCGCTAAATGTAGCGAGAAAATTGACGTAACGCGACACTAATTTCACCGCTAAATTTAGCGGGCAAATTGACGCGAATCTTCTCCGTGACGGTTTTCTCACGGAATTCGGCCGACGAATCGAAATTTGCGTTCAAACACGAGGAAAAGGGCTCAGTTTCGCTTCATCCGAGCTGAGCGTCGTCGACGCGGGAGCAGAGAGCTGGAGTGAGCGGCGAGTCACCGCCGCGGAGGTCGTCGAGTCACGTCCCCACTGCGTGCCGTCAGACGAGGCGGGCGGCGCGCCAAGTGCAAGGAGGGCAAGGAGCGGGGGGATCCCACTCCGTGCCCGCCTCACACGAGAAGACGGGTCTGGCCCGAAGACGACGACACGCGCGTGCGAACGACATTGCGAAATGCGTTCTCCGCGCAAAAGCGGGAAGGGGACGGCCCCAGCTTCGTCGTCGGCGGCGTCTTCGTCCCTCGGCGCCGCGGCGCTTTCATTTATTTACGATTCCCGAGCTCGCGTGTCGTGAGCCTGATTTACGAGGAGGGGCCGCGAATAACGCCTTCCTCGTCGGGCCGCCCGCACGCGGCACGGCTCCCCCGCAGCGCAAGGACGACGCACGCACGGACCGACACCGCTGCTCTCTCCGACGGCCGCGCTAACGAAGCACGCCGCCGCCGTGGGCCACGGCGGCCCGCACAAGCGCGCTAATGGTTTACGGCCGGAGCGAGGAGAGCGTCCCACGGGAAGGCTGCCGGCATCCGGTCGGCTCGCTGTAGGCTTCACGCGGAAGCGGCTACGCTGTACGCGGCGGTGGTGGGCTTTCGCTGCTGGCCCTGTGTGCCTCCACACGCGGTTTGGACCTGGCGGTGACTTTGGACGGGTGGTTCTCATTTGAGCCTGTTCTCGTTTCGACCTTCTCATATGGACCTTCTCGAAAAGACCATTCTCGCTCCTCTGCACTGGGTAGCAATCTATGCTCCGCGGTAGATTGCGCGAACAGTACTGTGAAAAGCTTATCTTCTATCCTAATGTTCGTGAAAAAAAAAAAAAATCGCTTCCCGTTAGCGGTGGAGGCGTGCCACATCAAGGTGGTCTAGCGGCAGCTGTGTGCCGAGATAATTAGTGTCATATGCGACATCCTCGCCTATGCGCGGAATACTTTACAGCCGCGTGATGAGATTTGAGTATCCTTCTGCAGGTGGAACAGCTTTAAGAGTGGCAACCTCTGTCCAAAGAGGAGCGCTTATCGAGAAAAATAGTGCACATTCTAGCACTACACTCTTAAAAAAAAAAAAAAAGATTTATATATTTTTTTGTAAAGGGAGGAACGATGTTGTAACCTGTGTTCCTTCAGAAAGGGAAGAACTTTCCTCCCTGAAAGCAGGGGAGCAAAGTTCCTCTCTCGTCTGCATCGCATTCTCATTACGGCGGCCCCTGTTAGAATTTATGAGCTTGCAAAGACAAAAAGAACGAAAAAGAAAACAAAAATACTAAAACCAATGCAAAATTTAAAAAAGAAAAAAAATACAATTTGATTGAGACATTTAATTAAAAAAATAACTTTTACGCGAAAAAAAATGTTTTCAGAGCAATATTGACTGGAGCGAGACGCGATTTCGTCATGTAGTCACCTCCTTTCCACTTGTTTTCTCTCTCGCCATTTCGGGCGGGTGGAGGAGAGGTGGATCGCCTTCGCCTTCACATTGAGGTGGAAAAAGCGAATTACCATCTTGTTGAGCTAATGACCATTCTGTCACGTCATGGACTTTGCGCGCAGAATTTCAAATAACTCTCTGCCATCAATATTGCTCTAAATATTTTTTTTGCGTACAATTTATTTTTTGACACTCGTGTCCCAACCAAACTGTTAAAACCAAAAGTTGTTTTCTTGTTAGGGGCCATTAAAGGCATCTGGGAGCCCTGTACTAAGGCTGTGATGAGGTTCCTACCGATGATAGTAATAATAATAACCATAGTGGCGGTGGTGATGATGATGATGATGGTGGAGGTGGTGGTGGAGGTAACGATGACGACGGAAATATGTATATTTTTCAGTTTGTTAAATCTAGATATGTTTCATATTATGATAATTGTCGAGCCTTGTTTAGATCCGCAGATTCAATGGAATTCAAGTTTTTTTTTGCTGGCAATGAGACGGATGCGATTGTTGATTAGAACTTAGAAGCTACTTGACAAATAATTAGCCGCTTTAGCACTTTACAACACAGTAATTTTGAGGTACAAAATTGAAATCAAATAAACATTGCCAAAAATATTAGGAGCTTTCAATCACATTCAGCGGCTTAAAAAGAAAAATCTAAGTAGTTTTTGTTTAAAACGTTGACGACTCCGTTCATGAACTTGTTTGACTAGAGTTACAGCTAGATTTATAGAGTACATGCCCGGGCCAGTTTACACAAATTTATCGTGATGTCGACTTGTAGCACAGGGGAGACTCTTGCTAACATGTCTAGTGGCATCATTAATCACAGATGAATTGAGTTATGCAGCAACCGAAAAGATACCTGCAAAATTCCCATTATAATTTCGCTTTTCCTAAATGGCATGCTTCGCAACTTGACAACCGCCACGAAAATCTAGAGTCCGTATTCTTGTAATCGTTCCTAATTATTGAAATTGTCGAAACTTCTAACTAGCCCTCTGTTAATTAATTACCGGTATGAACATTGAAGTAGGTGACATAGGCAAGAAAGAAATTTCGTTGTGTTGAAGCAGTGTTTATGGGATCAAACAACTTCGTAAACGCTCTTCTAATAACTGAACCCTCGTTTTATTTACATTGAAACCATAGGAGAAACTGAATGCGATTCCAAGACATCAACCACTGTCGTTCGAGCATATATACATTTAAAGAATTTATCATGAAAACCGAGAAGAAATTTTCGTTTTGTATCTACGCGCTGTCTTTTTGTATGGGGTAAAATGTTTCGATCAGATTTAGTAGTAATCTTGTTCATTGTAAATGCAGTGATTTAGACTTCGGTGGCAATTTTGATATATGACTCAAAGTTAAAACATAAGAGGTTGTACCTCAAACTTTGGTGAAACCATTGCAGTATTCGTATCAGTCGCTGGAAGGAAGAGTGTTCAGTTGAACTGACGGACCAGACAGCGAGCACTTGCTTGCAGTCTACCCATCGAAAACTGTTGAGGGGCGTCTCAAGAGCACGCTCATTGAAACGCCTGTTTGTTGGGGATTATGAAAACGGTGTCCGGAAGAGTTACGGGCGCCTTTTCGCTCTCAAACTTATCGTTCTGAAATAAACTCCATAATGGAGTTTCGCGGATAAGTTTAAAACATCATGTGTGAACCATCTGTGTTGCTCGAGTAGTCTAGCTCTTGCGACGCTTGCTTAACTTCCTCCCCACAATTGCCCGTGAAACACGCCAAGGGGGCTCCAGTGCATAAGAAAGCTCCATAACCGTCCTTCCATCGAGATTCAATTAGAAAAGACCCCATCTAGCAAGGGGCATGGGAGGCCGTGTTATATTTTGTTGTCCTGGCACGCTCTTTGAAAACGAGCTCACAAACGCCAGCTTGTCTATAGATACGGGAACTTTATGGCATCCTTGTATTCCTGTTAAAAAAAAAAAGAGGACAAGAAAGACATTGCGCCAGAGGTCCTTCGGAGTGTTTCTTCAGCTTTCGGTCTGAGCATTCTTGAATAAAAAAAGAACTAACATTTCCGAATTCCCGGGGTTAGCATGGAGCCCCCTGACAGCCTGGGTCCCAGTGCGGCAGCCCCCTTAGCCCCCACCGTACCTCAATTCGGCCCTGTATAAGACAGACGGATTGAAGAAAGACCGAACGAGAAAACGACCACGGCCAAAGGACTATCGAGAGCGGCAAGCCTCTTTGATTCGATTGTACACAGTGTAAACAAATTAGTCGTTTAAATGAAGGTTACATTCATCTTTCTAGAAACGACGAAACTTTAGTGCCGAAACCTGGAACAAACAACTGAACTTAGAAGAAGAAAGGAATCAACGACCATCGCAAAGCTCTAACCAAAACCACGGACCTTGCCACATCGAAATGGGCCAACCAACGCAAGTCCCAACCGATCAGCTCAAACGAAGACGAGGCGTGGTGCGAGCATCGGCCACCAGAATCATAACAGAAGTCACAGCTCTTCTAACAATAGAACCAGTCCCCATCGATGAGGTGGAAGAAAAGCTCAACATCTTAACCATGAAAACATTTCCTCAGACCTCAATTATTTTGAAAGACCACATGTATGTTGACGACCTGGTTATGGTGTTGACAACGTAGAAGCGCCTGCAGCTACTCTGCAGAGAAACGCCCGAGATACTGACTCAGGGCAGGATATGCACATTCGGCAGTGGAAATCAAAGGACTCAAAGTTACTATCGTATGTAACTTGCTTACATACGAGAATCAGTCCACGTGTGTCGGGTCCACGGTGGTCGGGTCCCAGCCTAGCACGCGCCTGTTCGTCGCTTCGGAAGGCGAGCAAAGTACACACTACACGCACGAGCGCTGCAAATGGCACTGACCAGAAGCACGTTTTGCTAAATTACCCAAGCACCAAGGAACATAAATATGCTGCGAGCGTAGAGTCACGTGCTGGCGTCCACAACAGTAACTTTTCTAAAGAAATTGAAAAGAAATATCACGTCCGTTCAAGCTAAGACGAGCATGTGCGGCACCTGGACCCGCATTCCGAGCACTCTTCGTGGTGCTTGGGTAATTTCTCAAAACAAAATGTGTTGCATGACTCTTCGACATTTCTTTGCCAGCGTAATTACTTGCTTGGGAGAGAAGGAGAACGGGTTTACACCAGCAATTTCACGGAACTAGCGAGCCGCGGCTTGAGCGTCCTGGGTTGCAAAAACCAATTTTCTGAAAATCCCAATTGCTATCGTTGTTTTTCTGTCTCGTAGCTGCAGCACTGTGGGGAGGATTTTACGTACCTTTACGTCCAGGGACCGATGCTCAAAGGGGAACCCGATGCTCGTCCCACTGCGCGGCCGACGGCTACGAGCTAGGGAGGTCGTCTCGCCGGGTTCGCCAACGCCATGCCAACAACGATGATCCCGGTATCCAACAGCGTTTGTTGGGAAACAGAGGTCCCCAACAAGACACTGCGGTCAAGCGAGTCGTGGACACAGGGTGCCCGCAGAGCCCGCCGACCTGAGAGCCAAAGGGGTTTTGCGAACGGAGTCATCGCCGGTGGGCCGATGACTCCGTTCGCCGCTACCCGTCGACTGGTTTGCGGTGTCCTTTTTCATTTCCACTGGTAAGTTCATTTTTTTTTTTTTTGGTTCAGCTGTCGCGTCGCAATTCTTCGGCAAATCGGGGAGGGGATTGTTCTCTTATTCCTCCGAATATTTTGCAAGGTATATCTGAAATGTTCAGCCTATCCAAATTTGGGGCCGATTGCCTCTCCCCCCCCCCCCCCCCCCTTTCCCCCATTGTTCCGACACCGTTGGCCTTGGAACTGTGCTTGCAAGGTCAAGTTCCCTTTTCCTCTTCCCCTTTGTGCCAGAACCTGTCCGTATTGGCATTCTTGAAACATTCGTGTTTAGTGTTTGAGAGTTTTTTTTATTGAAGTCACCCCAACTCAGGTTTCACCCTCTACGACAACGAACTTTCAAAAAGTAGATTAGCAAATAAAATCGAATTATCCTTTTTTTAATGGTTATTTTGTTTTAATAAAGTAAAAATAACAAAAAGGAAACTGAAATCTAAAGCATTCGGATTGTTACTGGAGACCGCTAAGATTCATTGTGAGCGCCCGCTTGCTGCAAGCAACGTTGGGCATCGCAGCGGCAGAAAACACTCACGGACGACGCATGCGAAATGAAAGCTCGCAATTTGTGCCGCGGTTCCGCTAGCGGCAGCGATTTTGGTCGCAGAGCCGATGCATGTGAAAAGCGCATTACGTTTGGATTGGCGGGGAAGACTGGGGAAAAACTAGGGAGAACGAAGTTTCGGTTTCGGAACCGAGAAATATTACTTCTTTAATGAAATAGAGTGAACCTGGGGGAACGAGCTAGTCTTTCGGAATCGGAAAGTCATCCGCATTCAGATGATGCCTTTGTATTAGGCAGCTGAAAAAATGGGCGAAGCTGCTCCTCCCCGTGTACCCTGCACAACCCAGGGATCAAAGCAAAAATTCGCCCTCTCCGCCACTATCGTGGCAAAGGCACTGCAACGCAGAATGGGTTGCAGAGTGAAGCGCCGCCTTTTCCGTCGCCGCAGCAACTCCGGAACTGCAGGAACGAGACATACCGGGACGGAGATGAAAGAATCGCACCGCGCTGGGGCTTCAACGTGAACGGCCTTTTCCATAGAAAGCGCTCTCCGGAGGGAACTGAGAAGAACGAAAAACTAAAAAGCTTGCGCGCTTGGCAGCAAACACGGAAAGTAACGTCTTTATGTTTCACGTTGTAACCGCGGAGTGACTCGCGTATCTACTCGAGCAAGGCGTTCGGCGTCCAATCAGTGAGCAGACGATAACTGCTTCAGAGTTGGGTGGCACTCGCGTTTCCTTGTTCCGTGACTGGAGTAAGGAGAGGGAATGGTTACTGGCCAGACATCTATAACAAATTCTGCGTTTCAAAAGCAAGCTGAACACCGCTCCATAGACAGGCTTCTGGCTGTTGCCCTTTCCAGCATTCGTGCGTATATGGCGCGTGCATTTTTCGCTTTCCGAAGCGACGGACATGCGGCTCGTGGTGCTGAGCTGCGGAGACCGCACGAAGGCTGAAAATGACACCGGCAAGGGGCCCTTTCCAGGAATGGTCGACACTTGGCACCAACGGTTTTGTACTACGTTGTCAAGGCAATAAAAGCAACCCCCCCCCCCCCCCCCCCCGTCCCCTCCAAACCTGGCCCATAAATTCGCCCCCGCGTTATGCCCATAATCATTATTTCAGACCTACGAAAAAGAAACGAAGACTTCGCTATTTCACACGGAGACACTTTCGGGAGCCACTAACCCAGTGATTTTACAGAAAATCCTCAAGCGTAAAAAAATGAAAAAAAATAAATAAAAGAGGCTAAATTTCATTTTAGGAGTGATGGCGAGTGCTACGACGACTTCGTATATTGTTTGTAAAGGAGAAAAAACAAGCTTATTCTTGTGGTTTAGGGCAGTTGATGTAGTACGCACACCTCACTTGCAAACTGTACACCTTTCATGCACAAATAAAGAAAAGAAAGGAAGAAAGAAAGAGGGAATCTTTGGGAGTCGGGACAGTCAAAGCCCCAGGCCCAGAAAACGCTGCGGTTCGTCACGGCGTCGAACCGCAACCCGGCACCCGCGCGCCCGGTCAGCGCACCCTGGGGCTCGGGTTTCCCTTGCCGGCGCGACCGGGTCGTCGCCACCCCTCGGGGTCGGACGAGACGCTGACGGGCCGGGGCAGCCCGACCCGCTCCCCACCCGGCCGCAGGTAGGGCCGACGGTCGCGGCCGTGGCAGCTCGCCAGGCAACCACGCCACCACGCTTGCCGGAAGAAAGAAAAGAGAAAAGACGGGGCCGGCGGCGGCGGCGGCCGGGGAGCCTCGCTTGATGGATCGTCGCCAGCGCGCGGCGTCGGCCCCGATGCGGCGTGACCTGGCTCGCCCCGGGATATCGGAAAGCAAAGCGGACGCTCGGCTCTATCGATTCACAAACCTGCTTCGGCTGTCCCGACGCTGCCCGCCCGTGGGCTGCCTGCCCGCCCGAAAGGCCGCTCCCGCGCTTGATGCGACGGGAGCCCCTCGCGCTCGTTCGCGGTGCTCGCCGCTTCGCTCGCCCGCCTCTCGCATCTCTTGCGGCGCGGAGATGTGCGTGCGTCGCGTTCGCCGGGATGCTCCTCTCGGAGAAGCAAAATATGCGGGCTTGTCGCTCGCGTATTTCTTCCGACGCTCGCTCCGGCTTCCCGTGAGCGGAGTGCGCCTCCGCTCTGGGCGAGACGCGCTGTTTCCTCTTGACTTTTTTTTTTATGATTTTTTTTTTGTAGTTGGATTGAGGAGAGTTTCCGCGAGACGTACGCGTCGGCCTCTCTGGGGACGCAGGGGGGTCTCTTCTAGAGTGTGACGTTTACGTACTGCCCGGACGTGGTGCCGGGACTATGTTGGAGATGTTAGAGGGACGAGAAACGCGGTCGTTCGCGACGCGTGTCGGAAAATGCGGTCTATACTCAGGTGCACGGGCGATCGGTACATCGGGTAAAAATAATTCTCAGTATTTCGTGCATCGCATGGATGTGGTTTGCACGTGCGTCCGGGCGCGACAATGCATACACGTTGTAGAGGTGAACCCCCTTTTTGCGCGCCGCCGAGACGGCGTTTATTCCTAGAGAATTTGTTTATAAGTCGCGGTACGTGCCGAACCATGCTTTTCTACCACCGACGGAGATATATATTTTTCACGGAGGGACGTGGCCGCGGATCTTTTAACCCGAGGGCGAGATTTCCCAGACACGTGAATCCACGCGGCCAACAGAGCCCAGAGGTGTTCCTTGTGAACGACGGCAGGCCGTTTACGTAAATAGACGTGACGCGCGTCTCGAGCTCTAACGGCGTCTTCGGAAACATCCGTCGGACTCGACGCAAGTGTGTGAATCGCCCTTTCTGTCTGGCACGTCCTCCGTTTACCATATTTTTATATTTTCTTCTTTTTCGCGCTCCTTGGTGAGAACGACCGTTTTCCGATGAGGCACGTTTTTGCGGTTCTCGCCGGAATTGTCGGAATCAGTATATTTTCTCCGGCTCATAACCAAACCAGGGCCCGTGTTTTGATGTCTAAGTTCCGAGCCGAGGGACCTGATCTTTTGGACCCTCGGAGAGGACGTGGTGTCCTGTCGTTCAATTCGTCGAGAGTGCGTCGATGCCTGTACCCAAAGGGCTTTCTGACTAGACCCTGATTCGGACGGGACAGCTGTCGGTGCACTGTCTCTAACCCCTGACCGGACGGGGTACCGTTGAGTTTGAACGGAACCGTGCGCGGGCCTTTTCTCCCGCGGTGCGCCGCCTTGCTCCCGTCGTGTTCCACAGAGCCCCTGCTCTCCGGCTCGTACGCGCGAGGACACCTGACGCCGAGGCGTCCGTTCTTGTAACTGGTTAACTACGTAAGCGCGTACAGTTACAGTTGATTTTACACCTTTGCTGCTTTATATTGTCGCCAAATTGTGCTCGCGCGAGTGTTTAGTCTAGCTTTACTTTGTATTTTTATCTTCTCCGAGGGTTCGCTCATCTCCACGGCACGGCTCGTGATTTCTGCCGGAGTCGGGAGGCCCCAAATGGAGGCGAACGTGAACGCTGTAACGCGTACACTTAGTTTATAGAACCCCGCGTCGGAGATGTTTTGTCTTGTGCATGTCTGCTTTTGGGATCTCCACTTCGGAGGTGGTTTTGCTCCTGTATAACTTCTCTGTCTACGAATGTGCTTTGTATTGTTTATGGCTGCTCTTGTGAGCTTCGTTCGGAATGTGTTCTGTCTTGTGTATGCGCTTGTTTTTGGAATGTTCAAATTTGCTTTGGGCTTCGAGCCCTTTGATTGGCTCTAAGAAAACCTCCTGGGATTGGCTGCCAAAGTGGCCCCAGAATGCTGCTAGACTCAATATAAGCATGCCGCCAAAGAGACTTGGCTCCTGTATACCAAGCCCTGAACATCCTCCCCTTCCTCTGGAGGCCAACCTGCACGTCCGACTCCCCTTCGGCTGTGGAGTCTTCCTCCCGCTAACTCGCAAACCTGGAACCCCTCACGGCTGTGGAGGAGTTCGGCTCGCCTGCCTTTGTGTGGATCCTGGTTTGTCGAGTTTGGCTGTGGTCGGGGCACCCGCTGAGGGTGTGTGTGGTTGAGGAGGACGGCAGGGGAAGTCGCCGGAGGTTAGGAGTATTTCTTCCCCAAGGTTCATTGACGAATTCACAATATCTGTCACAAAAAGTGGTTCTCTCATATTCGTTAAGTAAACAGTTGTTTGTTTATATCAGTATCGTCATGAACGGAGAAAGAACCTATTTTCTCCGCGACAACATAATCATGATACGTACCAGTAAAGCTTGATCTGTGGTATTTATTATAACTTCGCCTTCAAGTCAAGTAACTCTCCGCCATCGGCTACAAGAATAAGCTACAAGTACTCTTCACCAAGTTCAACCGGCAACCGGCATCATCATGCACAGTCCCTCCAGCCCCCGGTCCCCGATGGTAGACACCCCCAGGGTTCGCTCTAAACAATACGAAGTCTGATAAATTTTTTTATTGTACCATGTTTACGGCGATGCTTAGTCGCTTTCCTTTGAACTTGAGGATATTCTCAAACTAAAAACTTGAGCAAGCTTTTTTTTCTTTTGCTAGAACAAAACTAACTGATATAAATCCAGGTACAAGTACGCCAATTTACTACATAAAAAGAAAAAAAATCCCGCGAGAAACTGAACTTTTTCTCTCTCTCTCTATCTCTCTCCCCTCTGGCAGATAAAAAAAAATACACACGGAGCGTGGCAATGCCCGAAAATATTACTATCGCTCAGCAGTCGATAGGATTGCGGCATTACTCGGAAGGGACTCCAAAGAAGGAATGAGCGAGCAAACAGCGGGAAAATAAGCCACACCCTGAGTTTCTTAAGATATCCGTGTCCAAGTGCAGAGGACTACCCGAGGTAACGGCAGGCGGTTGCCATTAAGAGTAACTTGCTCGTTTCGTGCGTGGTACGTTCTCTGCCGTGTCAGGCAAGCAGCAGGGCGCGCCAAGTTCCCAAGCGACTTTCGACTCGGCGTCGCGGACGTTTATCCGTGGGCCGAAAAGATAGGGGCACTATCTGCCGACTCCGGCGGCGGCAGGGGCGACCAACTCGCGCCTGGGGCGGCTGCCCTTCGATACCGACCGCGTCCCGGTGCGGAAAGCAACGTCGCCCGCGCTGCGCTGTGCGAGTCCGCGGCTCTGAGCGGTACGCCGTGTTGGACAATAAGATGCTGGATGCGAGGGTAATAATTTCAAATAGTTCGGGACTTTGCCTGTTCGCCACCCATTGGGCACGTGCTCCGAGCACCTATTGGACAAGATGGCTGGAGTCAGTATCCGGCGTAGACTCGGTTCAGTTTGTATCAAGAAACGGATGCTGCGTCAGCTTTCGGCGAGGACTCGGATCCAGTCACACGCTTCGCGCCCATGAATGGATGGATGGATGATAACGGCTGTACCCTTTGTAACGGGCGGTAGCCTGCGCCACCTAGCCTAAAAACAGCAACAAAAACCTGATTTCCCCTCTCCCTTTCGAAGCCATAGCGTTGCTCTAACTATCACATGGTCATGAAGATGATCGCCAAACAGACCTTTCGGGCGTCGGGCGAAAAAAAACAAAAAACCCGGCACGGATAATCCGTTTATGGGAGCACGTTCCCGCTTCCAGCTGCAACGCTACGAGCGACGATGCTTGTTCACGTAATCCTTCGCGTCCTTAATTCCGACCTTCTATGCCAGGGTGACCTCCTCTTTGTTAAAAACGACTGACTTGTCCGGCGTGTCAAGCGCGTCAGAATACCGTAGTCGCCGGCGAGGATTGCGAGTTACTCATGGGAGTTCCGTTTGTTTGACCCGGCGTCAGCGGCGAAGTATACTTTGGTTCATCTTCTGTTAAACCAAAACAATTTTTTTTTCAGTAGCATTGCACTATACTTTATTTCACCCGAAGTCCGAGCGCAACGGACGCTACGAGAAGACTGGGCCAATCAATCGGCAACAAAAACGCAATGTCACAGTGCACTTTCTCCACCTGATTGGATCACTTTGCGATGCACTCCGTGACGTTACACCTTTGTCTCAGCTTGATTGGCCCTGTCGTCTCGTAGCGTCTGATGCGCTCGGACCGAAGTTGAAACGGAGTATAGCACTGCAACGAGACGCGCTGTCGTCCGTCGTGACGCGAGACTTGAACCGACGGTCGGGTGCACTCGCTTAGCTCTCAGAACGTCGTCCGAATAAAGATGGGCCAGTCATAACAATCTCAACTTGCCAAAGAAAAAACAAGAAAAGGAGGAAAGTTTTGTTATAAAAGACCCTCTACCCGAGGCAAACCTCACATGTTGCGTCATAAGATGCCGACACTCTCAAATTCAACGCTGTCATTCCATCCAGCGCGTCGGTGGAACGTCTGTTTAGCTTGGCTGGGGACGTCTTTAGAGGGAAAAGGGGAAAACTTTCCTACCAAGAACTTTGAAGGTCAATTGTTTCTGCGAGCGAATAAATTATTTTGGTGAAAACGCAAGCCATAAAATGACAGCATTTATTTGAGGCTCGCAGGGTTTTTCATGGATCAAAACTGCTGTTCATTTTGCTACTACAAAAATATAAAAAGTAACTTCGAAAGTAACTTTAAAGTAACTCGCTACTTTTTACAGTAGTTAGTAATTTACTCAATTACTATTAAAAATGCGTAATTTCTACTCTACTCCAATTACTTTTGGCGTCGATACTTAGTAACTTAACTTGACTACCTTTTTGAGTAATTTGTACATGTCTGGACCCCGGGAGAGTAGCGCCAAGCTCCCCGTATAAGGTCGCCATTTTGGTTCATGGAATAAGCCGTTTTTCCTCCATTCTTGGTGAGCCGATCCAAATCACCCGGGACAGGTTGCTTTATAAAGACATTTTTCTTAAACACTAAGATTTGGCTATCTACATACCGGCGAAACACGCGCACATCTTTGCACCGCACCACATGCGGCGTCGGTGCTTAGCGGCATTGAAGGAAACAGAAAAAAAAGAAGTAAGAGTACTATTATAAGAAATCTGTGGAGATAAGCATGATTGATAAGTTGCTTGCACTCATTGCCAAAGACGCTTGCTTGGCGAGGGACGCTTGCGACGACGCTTCATAGCGATCTTGGTGCGATTGGTTCAGAACGACCTTTAATTTCCAAGATTTGAACGGACCGAAATAGTGATTGCCATGGCAACGGAAACCGGACAGCCAATCGCCTTGCGAGGTTTTGGTCGTCTATATGTTAGTATCTGTGTCCGGCAGGCAAGCTTGAAGGCCATTGCGCTACTTTCTCAGGATACGGTGACTTCAGTCGTGATTAGCGTTTGACGAATCGTGACACGCCGACCACAGCGACGCTTTTGGTCGCGACGGTATAGCCCATACAGCTTGAGGAACGCAGAGCGCTGAGAATCTTATTATAGCTTCTCAGACAAAGAGATTGCGGCATTAACCACACATTGAAGATCGAATCACGAGACAAAAAGCACGAATGCAATGAACCCTGCCCTCCGTTTCTTGAATGGATTGTTCGGTGAAAACCGGAAGTTCTTGAGATCTTGCGACGGTTACCTGGCTGGAGCCTCTATTAAACGATACCTAATTTAGTATAATCAATAACGAATAATTATACGGAACTCCATGCCAAATTTCGCCAGTATCAATGGCTGCGCTCCCATGCCTGATGCGACTTCACACCAGGCTTGCAATTGTCAGTTCCCATGCCTCACTCCTCGGTGTGGACACAGTGTTCCCGCCGCACCGCAGCGTTGCATTTTACTCGCCACTGCAAATCTCGCGGAGAAATCTGGAGGGTGACAACCGCACAACTAGAGTCCCCTTTCATTCACAAAAACATTTTCTAGCGCAGCCACGTGTCAATAGCCATGAAGGCTTGGAACAGGCTTCTGAGGGTTCGTCCAGACATACCTGTCTGAGTGTCATAGACTGCGTTACGACTTCTTACGTTCCACTATGACACGTTGAGCGCACCTTGACTGTCGTGGCAATCCTCTCGTCGTGAGCACTGATAGAAGCGATTGTAAGTCACAATCAAACGTAAATGTTTGAACAAGCTTTGGTAGTGCAGTTTATTGCGATACGTAAGCCATGCCTCATGGAGTTACATAAAAAGTTATTGTTTCTGTAATTTTATTGATTCTAGAAATATTTCACACTTGGGATTTTTTCTTTTGTAGAGTAACATGAGCCGACGCATTTCATCTATACGCTTGCTTCGTGCAATGATGGGATGTATTTTTACTTATAGTCCACTCCTGCGTTGAACGCCAAAAACAGCTGCGAGCTATTGACCTTAACAGTCGATGAATTGTTCTCTATTCCAGAAAATTTTCCGCGGCACCGCACCCAATCGACCCTTGACTTCTTCCTGCACTGTTGCCGAAAGTAGCGTCTGAGTATCCGGAAGTCCAGTGGAAGCGACTCCACCCAGTGTCGCGAGGACGCGAAGGAGAGGAGCGGGTAGCCACCACCTATCCAAGTGCCGAGCAAAACTGTCGCGGCCTGGCGGCCGAAATGTGAAACAGAGTTAACGGGATCAAAGGTACGCTGCTGGAGTCGCGAATAAATAAGTCCTGCTTTCTTCGACGCTGGAGTCTCCCTCCGCAATGCCCTTAAACTAAAAAAAAAAGAAACAAATCTGTATAAATGAGAAAAAAATAGTATGTGACGCCATTGGTTAAGCAGGCAATAAAGAAGTCGCGTCGTCTTTGTTGTGACGTCAGCGGCACAACCCGGCCACAGTCGGGTCACCTCAAACGCGCAGACAGCCGAGACAGGCCAGCAGCAAGCAAGTAGCCCGCCGGAAGATGGAGCATAAAAAGGAAAAAAAAAAACAAAAACAGGAAATAAAAAAAATGTGGGAGCCGCGCTATAATCAGGTTAACACGGTGCGTCCGCAAACACTATTCGGGCCGGCGGCGGCGGCGACCCGCCTGTCGCGCATGCGCTGCTTGCTCCTCCGCTAGGCCCCCGAGTCTCCAGCGCAGGCGGCCATCTGCCAGCCGCCCGTGCACACAATGAGCCTCTCGACCCGACGTCCTGTCGCCCGGAGCCGTTCTGCCCCGGCGCCCGCATCCGAGCGTACCACGAGCGACGCCTCACGCGTACACGCTGCCTGCAACGCGTTCCGACTGGTGCCGAGTCGGCGTCCCATTTATTACGCTCATGCACCCAAAACCAACTCCCGAAGTGGCAGCAAAATGACGTCACCGACGCTAGGGTGTCACGCTGTCGGACGTGGCGATCCCCTGGCGGTTGGTCGTACAAGCTGCCACAAAAAGCACGAGCAAACGCGAGTTTCGCCGTCTTCACGGCGTCCCAACTCCCGACTGCCGAAGGCTACCGCGGACTGTCACTGCCGGAGGGCGGCCTGCAGCGGAACAGGCGACTTCCACATCCGCCACCGTTGCTGCCTTGACACACCGCCAGGATCGCGGCCGGCGACAGCACGAGACTTCCGTGACGTCATCGGGCAGAATGGGAGGGTCCACTTTCTAAGCCGCGGTCACATTACTACACCATATAAAAGACAGCGTGTAGACATTTTCTGAAGACGTGTTCGAAGCGTTAAATATGTACGGAGCACGAAGATGCTCGAGGAGGCGTGCCCGCAGACAATTCTGTCTCCGCGGATAATTCTCCGCAGACAATTCTGTCATCGTGTCTGTAACGAACGCCTTGTCTTTTTTTACCCACGTATGGACGCTGTAGGCACACCAATCGAAGACGCGTGCCGGGAAATCATATAGTCCCCGCTCCGCCGCCACCCAGACGCCCGCAGCCGAGCGCGTCACACCAATGACATCTTCACGGACTTGCAGCGTCATCATCATCATCGTCGTCGTCGTCGGCCCGCGGGCGAATGCGCGGCGGTCGGCGGAGGCGAACCTCTCGCGCGGATAGAATTCCGGCTCGCGGCGCGCGTGCGGTCCTCGCGTTTTTATCGCGTCTTCGAATCGTCAATTATCCGGCCGCCCTTGCGGCCCCGCCCCCTTCCTCTCCCGTCCCGGCGGCTTCGTTCTCCCCTTCCCCCATCGGTCTTCGGCGCCCGGCCGCTGCCGGCGGTGCTCTTGCCGTTCGCCGCTGCTGATAGAGCGGCCGACGGCGAGGAACCAGCGACCGAACAGCGGAAGAAAAAAAGAGAAAAAGAAAAAGCGCTAGCGAAGTGTGCGTTAAAAAAGAGACCGAGGGGAGCGGGCCCGAAAGAATGAAGAGGAGTAGTGAACTGGGAACGATAGATAAAACCTTGTCGGAGGACCGCGGAAGAAAGAAGAGAAAAGGGGAGGTGGCTGTAGGTTCCCGAGGGGATTCGAAGGTAGTTCTAGTAGATGGGAGGAGAGGAAAAAAAATAAAATAATAATAACAGATTTTTTCTTGTAGTAATGCGCGTTCGAGCGCGATAGAGTACGACGCGAGTACGTCTCTGGCCGCTCGAATCGCCGCCACCCGCGAAAAGAGTCCCGGTTCCTCGCGGTTGTGTACACGCCGAGAAAGGAAAGCCACTTTCCGAAACGTCTGCCCGTTGAAATCTCTATTGTCACTCGAATTTCTCTTAATTAACGGGCACCGCAAACGAGAAGTGGCGACGGCCAAGACTACACACGTTGCACACTAATCACAACATTGTGTGACGTCAATGGTGTGAAGTAACGTCGCCGTGCCACGTTGCATAATGGTGCTATGACAAAATTCTGTATGAGGGGGAGGGGGAAAGAAGGCCCCAGCAAAATAGAAGATTTGGGGGGGGGGGGGGGGGCCCCATGGGCTAACCCCCTCCCCCTGGATACGTGCCTGATGGGCAGTGTTGTTCTGGTCATTTTTTTTGCTTTCTATTTTATATTTTACGTGAACTTACATTGTATACGTGTGATATTTTAAGGTTGAACAGTATTCATAAATCAATCAATCAATCAATCAAGTTCTCACTTCATGATGCTACGCAACGTCACAGTGTCAAACGTGATGTCATGGTCTCATGGTCCCACGTGACGTTTAGCGAAGAAGTTATCCGGGTAAATTTAGCGGACAAATTTCCCAGCCTGAACGACCGGGCACAGAAAACACACCCGGGTATCTGCTGCGGAACCTCGCCAATATTAACAACCGTAACCATAAAAAAAAGGAACATATAAATATATATGTATTTCTTTTTTGGCGCGCATGCTTGAGGCATGGAAAGGCGCATAACTGCAGGACAGCGCTTAGCAGAACGCATATCAACGCACAGACATCTTCGGGGCGAGTCGGTGGTGGGGGCTTTCTTTTGCTGTTCGCGTATGATCATTTAGATATTTCTTTCATGGAATTTCTTTCTTCTTTTTCCAGGGTTGCCCGACGGGGAAGGGGCGTGTGAGGGAGACACCGCTGGCGGGTCGGACAGAGATTCGCGGCACCGATACGCCGAGATCCCGTCCCGCTCGGCGGGTCGTGCAGGTTCGCTCCGAGCGTGCCGGGCGGCCGGAATGATGCGCTGCTCGGTCGCGGAGAAAGAGAGCCGCTGGCCTGCTCCCGGCCAACCCGACCCGACGGCGCCGCTCCGGCAATTAGCTCCGCTGATTCGGCTTTCCCCGTATTCGGTGCTACCGCCGTGGGAGAGGCAGAGCGCGGAACCCATCTGGGCAAGGTTGGGTTGGTGTCCCGTAAAATTGAACCTTTTTTTTTGTTTTTATATTATATTTATAATTCCGCGTCAGATGCAAGCATTCTCGATGCTTCCAGCAAATCGAGAAATCAGTGGGGAAAAAATTTAAAGCGGCACGTTAACATCCTGACCACTAACACCGAAATAACCGAAAAAAAAGAAAAAAACAGGATTGAAGCTCCGTGAATTGTGAAACGATCTTTTGGGCTGCTAAAAACTCAAAATTTAGGTGTTTACCTCGGTTTCACGAGAACGTTGAAGACCTTCAGAACGGACTCCTTCAAAGAATCGGCGGACAAGCGCACGCCGAAGGGGCTCGGGCAGAATGGAATTATTCGTCAGCTGATTCGCCCATTTTTTAAAGAGAGTTCGTTCTGAAGGAATTTTACCTTTTAAGTGCCAGTTAAAAAGAGGTATCGGTGAGAAAACCCCAGTCTTCCGGAGCTTCGAGTCTAAAAGTGCACAACTTCTGTTTGCCTCTGCTCGACGTTTCGAATTCGAGCGAGCATGTACTGTCATCGAATGCCCTGCGGCGTCTTGTGGTACAGTATTATAGTCAGCTCTTGTCGGAGGTCCTGGATACAAATATAATTTTAGTATCGAATTCCACAATATGAGTTGTATATATTGCTAGGGTATGAGTAGTACGGTGATGTAATGTTGGTGAGATTTACAACGAGAGTAGACAGAGTGACAGTTCGAAAGTTGGTAGAATCTGTCTCAGGAACCACAAGCTTTTCCGCCAGCCTTCTTCACAGCGAGCATTTCATTTTCTTCTGTCGTTAGCAATACCCCCGGTCGGCGGAGACGCCAGTCAACCGGTGGCTGGGGATGAGTCGTGGTTGAGGTACTCAGGCGTCCGGGGGATGATAGTGCCGCATTCTGGCGACGTTCACAATGTCTGAGGCGCGATGAACGTCGCGATCTCGAGGTGCCGACACCGGAACAACTTCTTCGTCTGTGGCGGAGAGTTGACGGATGACGTGGAAGGAGCCGATGAGCTTTCGTTGGAGTTTCTCAGATTTTCCCACGATACGAAAATGTGACCAAAGAAGCACTTCGTCCTCGAGGCTGTAGGCCTCTGGGCGATGGGATGAACTTGCCACGCTTGTCCCTATACCTGACCAGGCGGGAAACGTGGGAACCACGGAAAACGCCAACACCGTCAATGCGGCAGTCAAGACCCGCCAATGCGATGCATCCAACTTCTGGGGCACACCCGAAGCCGGCGTACACGATTGGGTAAAAAAATATGGTAGCGTCACCTAGCACAACCGCTGGGACGAGACACTCAAACTCGCAAACGTCGTAGTTTCTTTTTTATGCCACAGCTTTTTAGTGGCACGACATCCACGAAGAAGACTTTCTGTCATGGGACGGTTTCAAAGCCGCCTTCTAGAGGTCTTCGGTAAGCATGAAAGCCGCCGGCAAGCAAGCACGAGTCAAGCAAGCCCGAGACAAGCTTGTTCCTCGTTATCAAGCTATACCGCGGAGTCCTATCAATATGTTATATTGATGGCGTCATTAGATTCTGCAGTCGCGCTGAATCTGCCATGAGTGAGGACGATAGGATACGCCATGAATTCAAACTGGATTAAAATACGGTTTGAAAGCGTAAAAAGCATATCGCCAAGAATACGAGGCCGAAGGGGAAACCTACGCCGATTGGAAGGAGTTCGGCCATTTTCCCAGAGTTACGTAAACTCTTGGGCGTGTCTAGGTTTGATAGCGCTGCACACGATTTGTTACATGAAGTATGAATAAGCGACCCGTGATGTACTGACGAGTTCTTCTCTTCGCACGCCATGCAACTGAGCGATGGATGCGTTTGCGAGAAAGTAAGACTATCTTTCTCCGCCTACACACACACACAAACACGCGCGCGCGCGCAAGCACGTACGCAACGCAATCACGCACGCGCGCACAGGAATAAACGTTGAGCACCCAGCAGTGAGCACACACACGCGCTCAAACACACGAACAGAAGCTGCAATCTTCGCAAGCGTTTCGCCCAAAACTAAGCGTACACTCTAAAAAAAAAAGAAAAAAAAGGGTGTCGTTTTACATCTTTTTGTTCCATACAATGCACTCCAAACTTCAGTTCGACGTAGAGCGCACTGACGTCGAACACAAGGCCCCAACTTTCACGAGAAGCTTGATGACGGTGCGGTGTAGCTTATTAAACAGCTAATCTACTTATTAAAAGTCTACAGAAAGAAACACTGAGGTTTCGCAGGGCCAAGAAAACCCGATTATATATATACTGTCGAGACCGGTTATAGCAAAGTCAACGGGAATCGGAAATCACATCGCTATATCCGATTAAAAATTAAAACAGCGCAAGGACACGGACGAGAACAAGAAGGTAAACGAACAAGGCGCTGTTTTAATTTTGCGCTGTTTTAACTTTTAATCCTGAAACACCATCTCCCAAGCTTCTACGTCAGTCGCTATATGCGCTATTTCGTTATAACCGGTCTCGACAGTATATCTATACATATTTTTTTTTGTAGTCAGAAGCACGTACATTAGCTATATGTACCAGTTGTACCACATTAGCTATTTGTAGTCAGTAACACGTATATTAACTATTTGTACCACTCGGCCTACCAAGAAGCTCGTGAAAGTTGGTGCCGTAGGTTCGACGTCAGTGCACTGCACGTCAAACTGAAATTTTTGGGCGTCTTATATGGGACATGGGGTGTAAGAATACACCCTTTTTCCTAAGCGTGGAGCAAAAAACCCTGTTGATATCTTCGGAGTTTCGATCGTCAGTATTTCGGCAGACTAAGTGGAAGTCTTCCGAAATACCAAACTAGAGATCTTAAGGGTTCACGGATTTGTCCTTTCTGCTCCCTCGAGATTTGAATTCCCCAGGACAAACTACACGACCGCGTCGTCGCAAATAACGCGTGCCAATTGGTCCCGACCTCCTCGGTCCTCCTGATATGGACATCGCGGAGGCCCTTGCCGCCTCGCGCGTTCTCCTTCCTCGTCCGTTCACGCAACGAACGCTCCATGAGCGTGCACGCGAGGGCATAGAGAGGTCCCGATCTCCGGGAGGCAGCCGTGCCCGCCGAAGGCCCTAATGCTCCCAATCAGGCCAAACTCGGTCGCCGCCGCCGAGCATGCCCGACGCTGCCGCCAAGCCCGATTGACTCCGTCAGAGCCTCCTCCCAACGGCCTC
The DNA here is from genome assembly GCA_037355805.1 of Ixodes ricinus. NCBI lineage: Eukaryota > Metazoa > Arthropoda > Arachnida > Ixodida > Ixodidae > Ixodes > Ixodes ricinus. The sequence continues at coordinate 42,490 of JAZHYW010025988.1, read as the reverse complement.
CTCCTCGGCAAATTAGCCGTCTCGGCCCCAGTCAATACCTCCGACAACGCAAGGCCTGCATCGTACCACCCCCAACGTCATCACTGGTGGATCCACGCGGCGTCGCCGGTTGGCGACTCCGGCGAAATCGACGACACCTAGCGGATAGAAAAGAAAGCTGTGGCGGCGGGTTCGCCCTCCAGCCTTCTGGAGCGAATCATATATTCACGGCGCCTGGCGGTCAAAACGCGAAGCTGCGAAAGTATGCAGCGTCTCACCACGCGAGCGACGCCAGCATGCGGCGACGCCAAGATGGACCCGTGTACCGCTTTGCGGCGTCTCTCGCAGGGCACCCGCGTGTTTGTCGCTTGGGGCGAGTCGGGGGTACACTAGCGATGACGTCACGCGCTGGCCTTATTCTGAGGTGGTATTGCCCCAGCCAGCGTCGGCGCCGTCTTCCTGTCGCCGATGCGGTTTCGCGTGACACATCGCAGGCGGGCTGGCTGTCGTTCCCATCGCGGCGGCAGCTCCGCGCAGGGCCTCGGCCGTTCGGGCGTCGTGGCGTTGGCATGCGGGGGGACGGGCGGCGCGGCCTTTAGCGGCAGCGCATTCGCATACATGTATGCAGGAGGGAGCGCTCGCGCGGGCTGCCACCAGGCCGCGGGAACGCCGCGCGCCTCTGCTCCGCTTCACCATACGACGAACCGCAGAGGACTCTACGCCTCCAAAAACAAATTGTGTAGCTAATATGCTGAGACCATGGGCGTACCAACCAGGGGGGGGGGGGGCAAGGGGGCGCTTGCCCCCCCCCCCCCCCCCAGTTCTCAAAGTGGGGGGCAAGACATGTGTTTTGCCACCCCTGAAACAGCCGCCACTGGGCAGGGCAAACACTGGCCGGCGGCGCCCAAGGGATACTAAGGGCACCGCCCCCGGCCCTGGGGGGGGGGAGGGGGGGAGGCGGGTCTGGTTTGCCCCCCCACTCAGAAACAAGTTGGTACGCCACTGGCTGAGACAGCCTCGATGCTAAAACGCCTCAGCGGGTGACTTTAAAGGGCTGTTTACACTCCGACGTTGAGCTCAGTGAACGCAGCGTAGCGCAGAACGCGCGCCTTTCATTGGCCGGCAACCAGAAACTCGATATCTGCGACCAATCAGAACCTGTGCGCGCTGCGCTACGCCACGCCCGTCGACGTTAGGTTGGAGTATAAGCGTACCTTTAGCCAGTGCAGTACAACCGCTAACTTGGACTCTTTAACGTGCACAACGCAGTATAGGGATTACACGAACGCGTGCCGTCTACGAAACTCATGCCAGATCGAAACGGGCAAGGGGTGGGGATCGAACCCAGGAGGTGCTGTAGCGCAAGCTTTCGCTCCACGCTCCGAGCTGAGAGGGGCGCCGCGACGCGCGGGGGAACGTGCCACGTGGTAACGTGATACTTTCGCGGCGCCTGATTGGTCGGGATGCGTCGTAGCGTCCGCTACGGTCCATCGTGTAAGGTGAAACGGCGTATGGGCGGTTATGTGCTCGAGCGCGGACCGCCGCTTTTCCTCGTTCCGAGTGCGACGCGCACGCGAGGGACGCCTGTTATTCGAACACTTCGGCTACGGTCACACTGCGGCGGTGGCCTTCTACCGGATTATTTTCGCGTGCACGCCGTTTTCGGGCCGCATCCAGTCGTTTCCGAACGCTCTTTAACGCACGGGATTCAGGAAAAGTTTGGCTCTGTGAGCAGTGGCGTCACGAGGGTCAGCGGCACCCGGGGCGGTAGCCCGCCGCGACACCCCCCCACCCCCGCTCTCGCGTGGCCCGCCGCGACTCCTCTCCCCCCCCCCCCCCCCGCTCTCGCGGCCCGCCGCGACACCCCCCTGAGCGCTGCACCCGGGGTGGTCCGTCCCTCCCGCCCCCCCCCCCCCCCTTGTGACGCCACTGCCTGTGAGCGATGTAGTAATGAATGAAACCGATCTTCGTACGCAAGACGGGAGAAGCTCTATGATTGTTCTCGGAGTGGCCGGATGGGACTAAAACACGTCATTGCCGTCCGCCCCCCAAAAAAAGTGTAAAACAAACACACACACAAAACAGTTTGCGCGTTTGTTTGGAAACGCGCAAACGATTTTACCGCAATTGCAGTTTTACTTCGCGAACTCGGATTGAAAAGGAACGTGTTGGAAGCCTAAAGGCGTAGGCCCATGTCTCACCGACGTGCGTGTTACTAGTAGTAATTTTGCGTTCGAATATTACGTTTTCCAGCCGCTTTCGCAGGTTCAGACCATTCGGTGGTCTTCCTTACAAGTCATGTCCAATGGCGAACGCGGTCTCCTCAAAGTGTTAACCCCCCCCCCCTCAAAAAAAAAAAAAAAGAAGAATGATTTTTGCGCTGAAAGTGAACGCAGAAAAACGTCATATGCGGCCACCAAATGTGCCCTGCACCCTCGACGTTTCACGTTCAGTGGTTAATTATCATAGCGAAACGTATAATAAAGCCTCAAGCACGGTTCCTAATTCGAGACTTTGTCTGGTCTATATACCTGTATGATTTCTTAGCACCACTGTAACGATAAACAATGACATACAAAAAACAAAGTCTTCCTGTGCATCTATATGTTCGTGCACATCCAGGGAAGGATCAAGGACCACGTCGTGCGGAAGAGGAAGGAAGGAAGGAAGGACAGAGCAGGATGACGTGAAGTCGTCGAGCTAATGACCGCGCCACATTGCGCGGATAGTGTTCTTGACCGACAGATGTAATCCTCGCGCGGACTGCATACCCTTCTCCGTCAAGTTTCGCCAAAAACACAACGTAAAAGACTTCTTAAAAAACAAAAGAAGTGCATACAATTACGTTTTATTATAATGAATGATCGAAGCAAGCCGACGTAAAAATAATGACACGTATTTCTGAAGGAGCGTTTATACGGCGGCGTGCGCGACCAAAAGCATCGCTGTGGTGGGCCTTCAACGATTGACCAGAGGCTCAACATGGCGTCTTATTGTAGGATTAATTCTACTCGCAACGACAGGAATAGAAGTAATGTCACAGACTCAACCTTGACGGAGTTTGGTAGACAAAAACGCAATGAGCTATACGAGCTTCCGCCATGTTTTTGTTTTCTGTTTTACATGCACCGTCGAACTTGTTGTTTGCAGCTCATTACCCTGGTCTTGACGTCACGGGTAGGAATCAAAAGAGGGCGCCACCGAAACTCCTCGTCACCAATACGTGTCTTACACTGAGGTAACATCGGTGGCTACTGCGGTAGCCTCGCTGCTGTATACGCGTACCTCCTGTAGCATGTTTCGAGTTTCATAAGTTTCAAGCCTTGTAGACATGATTTGTACTGACGCCACATCAGAGACCATTGTAGTGGCCTTGCTGCCGAGCGCGTATCTTCTGCAGCAGACATTTCGCGCCACCATCATATATATATTACTTTTTTTTCCACAAGAACAAGAATGACACACAGCTTGATGCAATGACCTCAAGCCGCGTATAGCGAAAACAGCGGTTTTCAGGAGGAGCTCCGGTTTGAGGCACAGTTTAAACACGCAAGGAACAGTGTGACTATATCTGGAATCCATTTTACTTACTAAAAAAAGAAAAAAAAAAAGAAAGAAAACAAAAAGAATATGATAGTCGGCGCCATCAGTGGCGGCGGCCGACCCGTTCTCCGGTCGGCTCGCCCGTTGTCGGTCGCTGCTGGCTGCCAGCCGCAGGGACTCCGGTGAGGGGACGGAGGCCGAGTCCGGCCGATCGTTAGGCCGCTGCCTGCTGCCAGCTCCTCGGGCGGCTGGCGAAGGGGAGTGCTGCTGCCTACAAAGCAGAAAGAGAGAAAAAAAAATAATGAAAAGAAGAAGATTGCAGTGAAAAAGAAAAGTGGGAGAACCGAGGCCCGGCCGAACGTTTCGACGCCTCGCGATTCCACCGCGAATCTCGTAATCGTTGTCCGATGCCCGCATCTGCCGGCATCGCGGCGCAGCCGCCGTGGCATGCGTGGGATTGGAGAGAACGCGGGGGAAATCCGCAGCGGTAACGAGGGTTGGGGCAAAGCGAGGTTTTTGCTCGCCGTCTCTTGGCGAAACCGTCGAGATTGCATCAAGGAGCCGGGGTCACACTGCTGCAGACATGCAACGTTCCAAAGAAAACCCAGAACGCATCGATCGCCATCTCTTCTTTTCTTTTCTAGACTTCGCGCTATTTCGTCTCGTTTCTCTCATACGCGTTCTTCAATCTCTCTAGCTCGCAAATTCATCCCTCCTGGTATGATGTTTATAGACATTGGTGGTGGGTGCCACTTCTACTGCGTTGTTGGGTCCAACGTACCACACCGTTTTGGGAAGCCCTCGTTGCACTACCATTTTGATGTCATGATAAGGCCCCTTAAACTGTGAAACAGAGCTTGGCAGGCCTTTCTCCGTAACAAGACGAAGTCACCCTCTCGCAGCCTTGGAAGCTGATTATTTTGTCGCATATCAAAATGTTTTCCTTTTTTCATCTGACATCTACATTTCTCATCTGCAGCTTCAGTCTTTCTGCATTCTTTGATAGCTACTTGTCCCGCAATCCCGGGTAGGCTGTCAGCCTGCAGGAGCGTAGCTTTTCCTGAGATCACGAAGAGAGCACTGCATCCTTTACCCTGCTGTGTAGGAGCGATTATGACGGGCTACAGTCTACAGCAGCCTCAAGCGAACATTTCCAGCCGTCTGCAGGAAGTTGGGGTACATGTTTATATATTGTTTGATTTCTCAAATGGCACGCTCCGCTGGGCCATTTGCAGAAGGATCGTATGGTGCTGTGAATCGGAGGGTTATCCCGCGGTCTTCTGCTGAACCTTCTAGTTAGCGGCTGAAAAGCGGGTCCATTGTCCAAAGCGACAACCTTGACATTTCTATACATATCTCTGCTGAACAAAGAGATCACACTGCTAGCGTCTTCTTTACCTGGTTTTGCTGCCACCATTCGGGTGCACTCATTGATGCACAGTAGATATGCCCGAGTTTTCTTCACTCTTCGCTCTTTTTCTTGATCTCCGCGAAGTCAAGGTGAAGCAGATCGAACGGTGTCTTGAAGTGTTCAGGTAGCACCCTTTTGTCTGCAGGTTGTTTGTACTTCACTTGTTCATCTGGCGCTCATGGCAGGACCTGGTGCATTGTCTTGCGTCGCCTTTCATGTGTGGCCACATGAAGCGCTTGGTTAGCTTCATATAAGTCCGCCAGAGCCCGTCATGACCACCTGACTCTGGGCTTGTATCGTAGGGCTTCGTAAGTCGGCAAATACGGGCAACTGACTCTTGCTTCGTACTTTGGGTTGCTCCGTCTAGAACTCTGCTTAGAAATACAACTTTGCTTTTCCGCATACAAGCTAACATATCTGTTGCATCGATATCCCAAATATCTAAACCGAGATAAAAGAATCACCGGCTTTACAACCCCCTTTTTCTTTACTTTCTTTTTCGTCGCGCCCTGCCCGCGCAGCCAGCCCGAAGTTGGGTCGGAATGCGGAAAAGTCTCTGGACCCAGAGCGCCTTCGCCAAAGACATCGATTTGCGAAGGCGTCGACGCCCACTTTGCTCGGCGGTTGAACGCAGAGGCAGCTGCATGGTTCACACATACGCACGCGCGGCAGTAGCCAACGCTGCCGCCTCGTCCGATACAACCCGCGCGTCTTCTTCGGAAGGGGGGGGCACACAGCTGCGTCAGTGCGTTCGCTCGACTGAAGAGAGAACCGCTGCGTGCCGGAGCTCCCGTCGGATCGCCTAAGCCCCCGCTGATTCCTCATCGACTTGGTGGAAATCGATCCGACGTTGTTGACCACGTTTTAGGCAGTGGCAACAGCGCACGTCTGGATGGTGCTGCCCCGGGTTATCGACCAAGTCCTCGGTGTGTGTGTGTATGTGTGTGTGGGGGTGGGGGTGGGGGGGGGGGGGCTCCGAAATGTTGGCCCCCATGTGTCGGTCCCGAAGGACTCCGAATTTTGTGTCGGCGGGGGAGAATGTAGACTGGGCCAACGGGGCAAGTCCCAGCGAAGCCCAATGCACTGGCGTCACGCTGGTTAAAACAATAATAAACTAAGATTACACTAATTTTGTACTTTCACGAAACACCACGCAAAATATACTTTGCGTAGACCTCAGTTTGCAAACTGGGTAGACGCCTGGGCGACAATACTAAAGTATGAAATATAGTAAAAACAGATTCGTAGTTTGCTAAGAACGTACTTTAATTAAAAAAAAAAAAAACTGAATTAAGAATTTCTTTAAAAAAAACGTGAGGGAGGTGAATCTTAGATTATTTTTATACTCATGAATCTGCATATTACTTCCGTTTTTTCCCAAAGATGTAACTAAAGGCGAGAAAGCACGAAAAACCTCCGACCAGTCGTTACATGGCATAAGAGAAACGGCCGCCAAGTCGCTCGAGGGCCGCGTGTGCAATCACAAGCTGGCCAAGGATATTCCCCCGCACTGACATCAGTCGTGACGTGTCCTTCTGCCCTCTTTCAAAATAACAACAAGTACTAGGTGCATAGCTTTGATAGGCGCTCAACATGTGCAAGAGCTGGAGATTCCGAAAACTCCTTTTGTGACGTCACGCTCTGAGAAGGAGTTCAGCGGTACTTTGAAAATGATTTCCTGCAACTTCCAAGCACCAAATCGAGAAAAAAAAATAATATCGATATTTGAGATCCCGGAGGCCAAATGAAGTGTGTCTCCTCAAATCCAGAACCGCACCCGTTTCCCTTTAAATGTACTGTTTATGTACAAATGGGTATGAAATTAGGAAACTTATACTGGGCGTCAACTATTTTGTGCTACATTGTCGGAGCTAGCCTACCTTTCCATAGTGCTCCAACTTTATCTAAGCTAGTTGCGCGAGCTCATGCAAATGAGGTTCAAAAGGCCAAGGCACGTGCTCTCGCAGCAGTGCAGGACTGCTGCACATTGGAAGCTACGCATACATTGACAATGTAGCAGAAAATAGTTGACGCAGAGTAAAGACGCTTTCAGGCAGCTGTGCATGGGCGCCGCCATAACCGACCTTCAGTTTTTGTGTCCACTTATTCCGTTCGCTTTAACTTCACCATTGCCACAGCAGGACAGATTATTGCCACTTCAGGTGCTTCTGTGTCGTTCTCCCCAGCATAGACCCTTGTGGAGGCTCGTCAACGCCTGTTTCAGTGGCTCGGCATCTCGCTAAGACAAGAAAAGGTCGGCAATGGCGGCTCAATCTGGTGCGTGATTAAAGCGTCTACAGTCTGTATTACTTTCTTTCCTAGGGTGCGTCAAATTTTCGGGTATCACTGGGAAGGAAGCGCTGGGTGATTGGGCTACGACAACGATGGAGATTACGCGCCAATAGCAACGTCTACGAATATCTTATAAATATCACGTCCTTGTTCGTCCTTTTATTTATTCGTTCTGTAACAAGTCAAGATACATTATTTGTTTAAACAAAAATGTGTTGGTTTGGGATCGTTAATGAGACCCACGGGTCTGAACCACGGTGCCCTAGAATTTCCTACAGTGCCATTTGGGCTCCGCGGTTGAGCTCATGTAACATTGTTGGAATGGAGAAATCGACATGGAATGCACCTCCTCTTCAACCGGTGACGTCAAGTATAAACATAATGTAGTACAGGTATTATCAGTCCCAACTGATATGAATATTATACCCGTGTAGGCAAAAAACACGCGGGTTTGAGGGAAAAAAAAAACACATTATGCGAAACGGTTTTCCACGAGCGGTTTTAGAGTTTCACTGGTTACATGTGTTTTTGAGAATAAAAAAAAAAAAAGAATGACTTCTTCTTACGGAAGAAAAAATATCCTCTGTATCGCTGCCAAGGGTTTTACATTTATATAAATGACAGATGCGTCTACAATGTCAATTCTTGTTTTGACGATTTATTGGTTTAGGCGCACCTTTGCCTCATAGAAAAATGTCGTCTTTCATTTTTATATTATCTAGGTAGTGTCATGTTCTCAAACTTTCGAACGTCAAATTCTCGTGGATCTTCTGCTTCCTGCGATGCGCAATTTATTTACGTGGGCGAAGAAACACTTCTTTTTTTTTTTTTCAAAAACACCCGGTACATTAGAGCTATAAGTTACACTTCACACGAAGTAGAACTTTCAAAATTGCGGCAGCTCTGGAGAAACTTTAAGAGCCTCATGGCTCAGTTGCATGACTCAAACGCAATGTAATCCCAGTGCGACGGAGCACGGGTAAATACTTGAGCTTCCAAAGTTTACGTATTTTAGAACTAATAAATATAACAAATAAAAAAGTTACAGGACTAAAGCGCGAGACACATGCGCGAAAAATCCATCCGATCCGACGTCCGATCCGGCAATACGACTACCTGATCCAAAAAGTTTGGTCGCTTCAGACGTCGGATCGACGTTCCGGCGTGCGTCCGACGTGCCAGATAATTTCGCACTGCAAACGGACTGTCGGAAGCATCCAGCCAATGAGAGTACAGCTAGCGCGAACGTCATGATGACGTACTGGGTCTGGCGGGACGAACAAGGAAACGGGAGTGACCCGGGCGACGAGAAGCAGGACGCGTGAATCCCGCTGACCCATTCGAGAAAGATGGCCCCAGCAAAGAATGCACGCGCTAGCGAGAACAAGCTCCTAATTTCGCTCGTGCGAGCTGAACCATCAATCTGGGACCAGAGGCTGTGCCCTGTATAGGAACGCGGACCTAGCTGAAGTGCTTGGATCTCCTGGGCGCAGCCGAACGGATCGTCGTGTCGCATGCAAGCTCGGAAGCGTGTGCCTCAAGCTGTCGCGTGTGGCAATTCGGAGCGGCGTTCGGACTGTCGGATCGGAAGTCGGATCGGACGATTCTGCCGTCCATGTGTCTCGCGCTTAACGCATTTCAAGTTACTGCTTACAGCCGTTGCGTATCGCCTAGACACGGAAACAACTTCCTGTCGCAATAAAGTCGAACCTACGGGCGTCGGTGTTACACAGCTTGAGCGCCAATCAAAGCTGCGCACCTGGAGTCTTCACCTCTCCTGAACTGCCTCAAAACGTTTCTCCGGCGATCTGTAGAACTTGATTTAGCGAATTTTTAAGGTGTCGCTCCTATGAGGGTACCCCTTTTGCAAGTTTCGGAGTACCGCTGTCAAGGAAAGAGCAGCGAAACTTCGCGAAATACGTCGTTTGCATGCGTACTCCGCCGTACCCTGGAGCCGTTGCATCACCCTACCCACCGAGACGCTGCGCAGGAAAGGGTCGGCTTCCCCACTCGACACGCCGTTTCGAGGGGAAAGCCCGCCGCGCGGTTGGAAGGTAATTAACCGTGTCGTATGTTGTTGATTGTTTTCTTTCGTAGGGCGTGAGATTTTTCACCCGTGTAAATGAACCTTTTAAGGCAGGGTAAAATTAGTAAGGGGAATTTCGTGAGTTGTAGAAAAACTATGCACCGAAAATGACATTTTTTTTTTTTGGAAACACAATTATTTTTATGGTATTTTGACTCGAGGAGTTGAGAAAACATTATGACCAGTTTAAATAAAACATTAGCTTTAAAGGAATCATGAAACAATTTTAAAATCAGATTTCACCCCCCGCCCTTCGCAAAAGGTGTGAAAAGAAAACCAAAACACAACAATAGACAGCCAAAAATGTTTCTCAGCATGGAACTTTTAAAAGAAAAGCGGACTCTTTTATATCTTCTTTTCTTCGAAAGCTGTCTGCCTTTTCACTGCGATGCATCCGCGGTGCCAAATCACGTCAGCCGAATCCTCGTCGCTTAATGGATAAGAGCCCTTCCTCACCAGCACCGTGATCATAAAGAATAAATAGCCGGCGAATGTTTTTTTAAAAGCTTTGTTAAAGAATATTCTGATCCACATTTTGTAGCATGATTAGCGATGTAACGGAAATTGTCAAATTTTGTAATGCTCGAAGGCATGCGCCATCTATCGTGTGGTAAACGAAGCAAGAGGAAGATCAGACTGCGCCTGCGCTGTCAACCACGAGCGTCGTCTGCTGAACGGCTTTGCTTTTTGGTCGCGCTTTCTTCACAGAGCAGAGTTTCGTTTCCTGCAGCTTGACTAGCGTCCAAGGCCCATTCACACACTTCAACGACGAGTTGCCATGGCAACGAAGCGCCAAACGGCCGTTTCGTTCGTGGTCGTTCGCAACGCAAAGAGTTGAGCCGCGGGCTGAACTTTTTCGCTACATTCGGGAACGAACGGAGCGACCGCACCCCAGACCAATCACAGGTCAAGGAGAGCTCGGCCACGCGCGTTGCATGCCGGTCGCGGTTCCTGCTATCTGCTGAAAAACATGGCGTCGGTGGTGATCGTCGACGTGATCGGCGTAATGGAAGCTCAACATTCCGTGTAAAGCGCTATCCTTGACTGTGAATTCTGGTCGTGTGTTGCGATGATAACCCAGCACGTCCTAGAAGGGAATATCCATCTACTCGTGCGGCGATGTTGTGGCGGCACCCTCCAGACAGCAGAAACACTCGTGCCGTCGTGTTTCTTTACTTCGACTACAGTGGTGCTTTCTTAGCATTTGTGTCCTCGAACATCGCCCGGATTTCTTATTTGGTGCTTTCTATGCGTGACCTCAAGCTCAAGGCATTACTGCGCGTATTGTATTTAAACGCGTATACGAAGGATGCGAATTTCGACGCGTTTTCATCACCCGAGGAAAGTGATTAGTGTTAGCATTCCTTGAACGATCGCAACGTACATGTGATCACGAAATCATATTTGTACGTTGCTGCTAAGATTACATCTTCTTTTGCAATCGTAGAAAAGGCGCGTGGCCAGATTTGTACTATCGGTAACGTCGTGTTTTAAAGTCGTGATCGTTCAAGACGGCGTGCTGCGTCCTTTTCTTTTATTTTTTCATCCACTCTACCCTGCGAGCCTATCCTGAAAAACTAAAAATGAATAAAGCTTCAGCCCATAGAAAACTGTCTGTCCATTTTCTGCTACGCCAGTGAGTGGCAGCGCATTCCCTTCTTTTTAGTTTTTAGAGACACCGCGGAAACAGCTGACAGCGGCGGAGAAGCAGCCGCAGCGCTGTCGCCCTGCTGCGCATTGTTGCAGTGGTTGCAGAAGTGTGCACACGCGGCGCAGAGCGGTTTTTCCGGTCTCTCCGCTCACAACGGACGCAATCGCAGCTAACGCGCTCGTTGCAAGGGCCTGTAGTACAGTCTGTGCAGTCCGGAGATGAAAAAGAAACGGTTGTAATTTCACCGCTTGCCACTCGAGGAACCACGTCGAAGCCCTTGGTGGAGGATCATCGGTTTGAGGTCATCCATGTATGGTCGGAACATTCCGTACTTTGGAATCGCCACTACTGGTCGTCCGATTTCGACGAGGAACTCTCCGTCAGAAGAGTCGCCGGACTTTCCAACAGGCGCGCATGGGACCAGCTCCATGCTTTCGCTGTAGCGCGACATGACTAATTAAATTTCGCTCAGCTGCGATGTGTCCCATGGCTATCGCGGTGATGAGAGGCCCCCATTCAGAAAATATGTTGGTGGCATCGGCGACATCAGCGAAAGAAAAACCCTGTGATAAAACCTGCCAGCACACCGCCAGCTCGCCGCTAACGCTCCCCTTCTACTGCCGAGAGAACTTCCGGTTCTGGCGCCAGAGTACGTCACGACCGTCAAAATTACGCCTCGGCTTGTTTAGCGGTGAGTTCGAGAGGAAGAAAATTTCGAAGTTCATTAATTTTTCGTGTAGAAGTTATTAAACCGGCACAAAAACAGATGCCTCTTTGGCGTTCGGTGAACATTGAATGATTAATATTGGTTCACGTAGGTTTGCAAGTATACGTTCTCTGCGCGTCACCATCTTGCTGCAGGCGCGTGTGTAGATCGCCTGATAGTCGAGACTTTGCTATGTCGTGCCAAAGGTTGCCAGACTGGTGCCTTAATAGAAGCGTTTTAAAGCGACAGCTTTACGGGTGGCACTTTGTAGATATTTCGAGCTCGTGGGCTGTCGTCGACGCTATGGAAAAACCCTTCTTCTTTCCCCTTTGGCGCGAGGAGAGTGAAGTCGGGACTTTCCGCCGGCCGTGCCTAGGGTGCCTCGATGTGTGTCTGTTAATTCTAACATATAGGTAAACGGTGGGAACGAAAGTGGCGCCAAAGCACAAGTAAGAGCTAGGTGCTCACGCCGAGGAATGCAGCTGCGCGTGCCAGTGCGTGCATTCTACAAAAACTTAAAAAAAAAAATTATGGGGACCAAAATGGCCGAGATGTCATCACTCGAACAACTCACGTGAGTGTGTGTGCATGAAGGCACTCTAGCTGTGCAGCGCGAAGAGAGCCAATAGGGCAGCCCTGGCGTTCCGCCAAGAATGGCGTGACGAAGGAAGAATCTTCGTGTCGTCTGCATCAAACAGTTCTTTCCAAACATTCCTCGCGTTATGCGAAATCCCACTTTGGCAGTACCCAGTTGCCACCTGTAATGTTGGAGGGTTTTAGAAACTTCCACCACGCTTACCCGATTCACGGATCACCGAGCACTCGTGGCGGCCGTCGTGTGGCATCCAGGAAGCCAACCACGACGGCTATGAGAATTAACCACGTCGCACCTCCGTCCTCAAGTACCCGACGGAACCATTCCACCCGCATTGCGCGACCGTGCTATCGCTTTCGTTCCTTCGCACATTGTGGGCGAAAAATACGAAAGTTTTCTTTTCATTCGTGGTGGCCAGACTAGCTTTTAAAGCGTGGCTGCTTGCAAGCATCCGTAGACAACCGGAACGAGGTTGCTTCGGCAATCTGCAACTTGGTATAAGTAACCTATCCGTTTTCTATAAATAATCGTTTTATGTACGCTGTCTATAGTGAAAACGGCAGAGAGGGACTTCAGTTCGACCCATCTCGAACTTGCAACATTCGACCACACATCGGCGTCTCCTGCACTTCACCCGGAGGTGTCAGTGACTGTGTCTTGTCTAGTGAAGCTGTGGAACGCTTACGGCACATGCGCAGCTGCTGCGTTTTGTAAAGATATCAGATGCGCGGTCATGCGTCCACAGCCCAGAGACTCGGCATGTTATATACGACTTCTCGCGAGACCCCGAGACGACCGACGGGTCAGGCATTTCGGTGGCTCTTGGAGCTCGCCTATGGGGAAAAGCGCGCAGTCCCTCTGTTTGAGGAAGGCGTCTGCCGCACAACGCGCGTACGGACGAGGGTCCGACGACCTCCCGGCGTCCTGGGCACGGCGGGCGGGCGGACGGGCGGGCGTGCGGGCCGAGCCAGCTGGCCGGCAACGCTCGTCCTGGCCCCACGCTGCCGCCTCCGTGAGAGCGTCCCGCTTGGCTGGGCGGGCGCACTTCCGCTCGGCCCACGGGCACGCAGGCACGGCGCACGGCGAGGCAGCCGCCACGGCCTCGCCGGCTTTGGCGGCTTGCGCCATGGGGCTTCGGCGAAAGCAGAGCTCGATTCGGGGAAGGTAGCTCAAAGTTGGTCTAGGTTAGGTTTGTGCTTGAAACGTTTTACGTGCCTCACTTAACGCAACATAAGCTAATCTAATAATAATAACAGTAGACTTAATTTCCATCGCAATTTGATGGCAGCGATCAAGGAAAAGAACTTCATACACAAGTTAACGTGTCCTTGACTGCCTACAGTGCACAATTTGTGAGCATCAATAAAGAATTTTCGTAGACCATTTCCCCCTCCCCCTGCGCTCCTTTCTCAGCAACGAAGACGCCACTAGCCTTGTCTGCGGAGTTCCCAATATCGTAGCGGCTTCCGAAGAGCGTTGGCAGACGGTAGAAACGATCTTCGTGAACTACCTAACATCAGTCACACAAGCGGCGCGAGAGCGCATATCCACGGGCAGCAGTTTTTACACGAAAGCTCGTGCAATCAGAGCACGTTCGAGAGCCACGCTATCGGGCAGTACTTCCCACAACACTCAGCCTTTGACATGCCCGTGAAATAGGGTTGTCAAATCAACGTGCCCCACGTCGCACAAGCTTCTCCAGATTCCAGAACCCCTTTCAGAGTACCTTCCCGGAAAATAAAATAAGATAAATAAATACAGTCAGTTCCAGACACGAACCAGCCATCGGCAGATTCGCTACGGCCGACCTCTCGCTCGTTGTACTTTTTTTTTTCGACTGAGTTTCCGTTCGTTCTCCCGCCGAGGTGAGATCTGTTAATCTAATCCCGAGAAGCGAGTCCGCCGCTCGCGGGTCTGGTTGCGCCGAGTCGGGAGGGAGAAGAGTAAAAAAAAGCCCGGCTCACGCACCTAAGACGGATTAAGTTCTCGGAGCCAAGTGCGACGCGGTCTTTCTCCTCTCTTTAGACGAGGGGGAGGAGGTCTCCGTTTAAGCCGCCGGAGACCCCTAAGCCGGCCGCAGTCGGGGAACCATTTGCGTTGCTAATAAAAGGAAAGCGCCAGGACCGCTGTTGCTCGGCCATGCCCGGACTCGGCTTGCATTGACGACGTCACATCGGCTGCCATTCCCGTGGCCTTGGTTCCCTGCTGCAGCGTCGCAACTTTCAGCGATGGTGGTACCGCGGTGTGAGAATTACGCTCCCTGGCTCCTGAATGACCGGCCTCATAATAAAAGGTCTTGCCTACACCTTCCCGACGTGAAAAAATAACGTAAGCTTCTGATAATGGTCGTATATATCAAAACTAGAATTACTTACGCGTCGCAGACCCAGCCTCGTACCGCTGTTCTAGGACGATCATCCAGATGACAGCAATTTTGATAGGCAACAGTGCGCCCCCTATAGGTCGTGAAAATTGCGAATTAAGTAGTGGCCATTTTTCAAAAATCACCGGTTCAGGAGCTTCTGGTAGGAAAATACGGGAGCGCCCAATCAGCTCGGCCTAACCTAACCTGACCAATCTGTCATCGCCTACTCTGTACGCGTCTATGCCCATGTCGCAGCTTGTTATAACAAGAGCTACTCCGTCTGCTCCGTTTTTCAGTAGCGAATTACGAGTGATTTTCCGCAAGTACTGCAAGGCGAAAGCTTTCTAGTCTTCTTGCTTCGTCCTATGAACGCCTTTTATTTTATTTTTCCTATTTTCTTACAAAAGAAGGTCCGACGTTTGCGATAATTCGTTCCTTCCACCTGGATGCTTAAAGATGTTCTTTCGTACAATTTAAAAATCAAAAGCAGTAAACGCCGTTCAGAACAACACGGCGTGCGGTCGAGCAAATGGCAAGAGGTGTGGGCTTTCTCGTGAGATGGCGCCACATCTCAGAGGAGCGCGCGCGTGAAGCGGTCTGGCTCTGGACTTCACGCCGTTGTCATTCCGCCAGAGATTCTTTTCCTTTCCTTTTTTTTATTTTTGGTAGGAGCTCATGAAACGTTACTTGTATAAAAACATTTAGTAGGTCCTTGATCAGTAAAGCTCTGCAACGACGCACCCCCAAAACCCTTTTTTCGTAGAAAGGAAGAGGTGTCGTATTTTACTTTCACTATAAATCGCCTCATTTACAATGAATTGCTTTTCAGACAGGAAGGTAACCGGCTCCACCATTCTCGTGTCTCCTATCTACATATATATATATATATATATATATATATATATATATATATATATATATATGATATATATATATATCATAAATAATAGTAACACGCCAGTAATTTATTATTTTTCTCACATTCTCAAAGCTATGTTTCACAACGCCGTGCTTCTTCCTTTTCAACTTTAGACCTTAATGATTTTCTTCTGATATATTGTACCACCGAGGCAGCCAGCGTGAACGGCAAGGAGGGAACATATTGGATAAGCCGAACTGTCTTGGTTTCCGTCCCGTAAAACACCTAAAAAACAAAGGCAACCGGTCGTCTCAAAAATACCACTCTCCGAACTTCCCTGGGTCTCCGCTAATGCTGAAATTGGCGCTGATAACTCACGTCACTGTTCACGCTGTCGACCGACGACATCCATACGAGAACAAGAGGTCGAGGCACAGGCTGGGAACAGCCATAGAACGAACGCCTAAATTAAGTAGTCTACGTTCTGTTTGTATACTCGAAACGACCAGGATGGCGACGCTCTTCAAATCGGCTGTCCTATCTCAGCGTATACCGGTGATCCACGGGGCGGGAAAAGCGTTCATTTAAATGCGCGCACTTTACATCTTATCGAAAGGCAATAAGCCGACTAGAAGTATCCAGCGCGTAGGACCTTAATGGAAGACAGGACCAGAGCTCGCGGCGAGCCGCCACACTCAAAATTTTTGTTGGCGTCTCCGAGATGGGTATCAGGAAGGGCCACTGTCCGGGGAGGGGGGCACTTGGGGCACTCATCGGAGGCAAAGGTTGCCGCTGCCTAGCCGCGCGCAAGTCGCCCCGTCGTACAAACAAATGGGCGGAGAGCTCGCGTCCGTCTGCCCAGGGCCAACGCGCGATAGCGCCTATCAGCCCGGAGCGGACGGCTCTCCGAGGGACGACGCGCACTGGAAGCGGAGAGCCTAAAGTGTGCTCCGCTTAGTGTCACACCGGCGCCTTCGGCTCAAGGCCTAGCTATTCGCCGGATATTCAAGAAAGGCCCACTCGCGCGGTGCTGTTGCTATGGCGACCGTTACGACCCAACGCAACGCAGTCGGCGCAACTGTGTGAACGATCCTTGAGAGCGCTTGAATGCGTCTAACTGCGTTGGAACTGCGAGTAAAGGGCGGTCCACACGTTTGCGTTTTGTTGTGACCGAATGCGTTCTGAACGCTTATTTCACGAGAGAATGCGCAGGCGCCACCTATTGCAGAGCCTTGGAACCCTTGCGATTTGCGTGTACTTTTTTAAAGTTTTTGCGCGTCATTTTTTACCATTCGAATAAAAAAAAAAGGAAACACCTTTTAGAACGGCATAAACGACAATATCTCGTATATTAATACGCACATTTAATCTCGCAAATACTGCAAAGCATTCACTCTAGTCAAATGCAGTTCCGGCGCTGCCTCATAGATGGCGCCAGCGCGCCAGTGTGTTCCCGCGTCGTAAGCGACCACGAAGGAGCAGGAGGCTGCACGAGGAACTTGGTCGGAACCAAACGCAAGAACCAACCTCAAGCCTGATTCATACATGGTGCGATTTTACTTGCGATTATCGCCGTTGCGACTTCGCTCGTGCGGCAAAAAATGGGGTTGTGGGATCACACAGCGTGTAGTTGGTCAGCCATTTAAAGTTGTGACGAGTCACTCGCTGGATGAGCAATTTAGCCAGTGCGGTAACCGCTAGCCTGGGGTCTTAACGCACCGCGTAGTGATCACGACCGCACGCCGTACGATGTCACCAGATCGAAACGGCAGGTGGGCTCGAACCCGGACAAAATGTGTTCACACAAGGTTTCGTTTCCTGCTACTTTACGTTACGACAGCGTCGTGATCGAATCCGCGCTTCGAATTGAAGCGAAGGAGTAGCTCTACACGCGACATACGAAACACAAATGCCCCGGTGACGCCTCAGGTAACGATAAGAAGAAATCGTAAGCAAACGCCCTTGTGTGAACCGACCTTTAAAGCGAAACACAGTTGACCCTGACACTGGGGGCCGTTTCTCGACGCAACGCAGTCAAAAGCAGTCAAACAAACACAGCTGCGTGACTGCTTCTTAAGTTGTGGATTCGGATGTTTGCATTGGCCGCGCCGCGATACGCTGCGTCGGTTGCATGGGTAAAGGGCTGTTCAAACAAGACACGTTTGTTGCAATCGCACATCCGCTGTGCTGAAAGGCGACTCACAGTATCTGCTGTAGCGGACGTGGTCTGCGTGGTCCGGGATTTGATCCCCGGAGCTCCCAAGACTATAAAGCGGAGCGCTCTACCAACTCACCTAACCGGGTGAAAGTCAGTTTATTCTTACGTAAATCTTCTCCACCCTGGTGACTTCCCGTAAAAGAAAAATAATCATATCGCATTACATGCAGACGCACAATAAACGATCTGAAACTATTAACGCGCGTGCGCAATGCGTGTACCTAACTAAAAACGTAAACAGGACAGAATATCGCGAGAACATTTCGATCGGACTCTCTTCGCCACACGCAGACAATTCGCGACCTCTCCGCAGTCGTCGAGCTGCTCGAAATCCCCACGGCCACGGCGACGGCTCTATCCTCCGCCTCAGTCTCCGGCGCGGCCATCTGGGCGAGCTTTCGACCGAGCCCGAAAGCTCGAGTGCTGGACGAGGGCGGAAGGCAGCCGGCCGCACTGGCGTCCGGCCCTCCCCTTTACGCTGCAGCGCGCCGGAGCTGTCTCAACGCGGCCCCCGTATTGATAGAGCGCTCGATTGATGGATCGACGCTCGGCGCCCGTCGAGCCGAGCGTCGGAAACCCAGAGTGAGCCGCACGCCCCTCCAGCGCTCGTCGCACCCTCGCCGGTGCTGGACTTGCTCCAAGGAGTGCAACCTAAAATCGAAAAAAAAGGAAAAAAAAGTATAACGAAAGATTGGAGGAGAAAGCAACGGTTCAGGAGCCAATAGTCGCGTTGGCGGCCAGCGTTAGCGCGGCGGCTTCGATTGGGTTCGAAGCCGCTTTACGAGTTGTGTGGGTACTATACTGCACCAGCGTTCCGCTGGTGCAGTATACACCCACAGAACACACGTTTCCCAACTGACTAAACACGAGCACCAGCGTTCCGCTGGTGCTCGTGTTTAATCAGTTGGGAAACGAGTACCTGAAGAACGCTGACCTAGCATACGCGTTCAATGTGTGCCGTAGAAAATTGAACACTACGGCCTTAATTTTTCTGAGAAGTACGGCGCCAGATAAGCTGAAACCTTATTTTTCTTTCGAATCCTCCTCACAAATTAAACATGCACGCGGCGTGTGCATGTCATAGCACGTGTGGTGTGCAGTGTTGCAGCTCAAGGCAGAGGTTAGAAGGGTGCGGCTCTTTCATAGCCTACGTTCCCACAAATACTCGCCCAAGCAAATCGATTTTTTTTTTGAGGAACGAAATATTTAGTTTTAATGCGAATAGCATTCTTTGGCTACTTCACGCACTTTTCGTCTATGTATCTATCTATCTGGCTATCTAACCTCTTACGCCGCGGGTCGATAAATAAATAAAAAAGACCGGCGCCCGGTGGGATTCGAACCGTTGACCGCTTTGATCAGCAGGCAGACGCGCTAACCACAGAGCTATGAAGGCAGTCATTCGACGCACTCTAAACGGTTGTTTATATCTTTACCATAGGACGCGCTTTACAGCGCTGTCACAGCCGGTGCGCGCGCGTTCCATGCACGAGGGCTCATTCCGCTCTCGTGAGGCTGAGCACGGCCGCTAGCTCACCCTCTCCCGCGCTCGGGAGAGGGTGATGTAGCGGCCGTGCTCAGCCTCATGAGAGCGGAATGAGCCCTCGTGCATGGAACGCGCGCGACCGGTAGCTGTGACAGCGCTGTAAAGCCGTCCTATGGCTAAAGATATAAACAACCGTTTAGAGTACCGTTGGTTGAGACTAGCTGAGACGCCAGAAAGTCTGGTCGGTACCATTTTGAGTGTTTGTGCGTATGGCGCGTGCTTTGCTCGCCTTCCTAAGTGACACAAACGCACGTGCTGGGCTGCGGAGATCGTGCGCAGGGCTGTGAAAGTGTCAACAAATTTAGAATCGCCTCAAGAGTGGGCTGGCGTATCTAGAGTGTGCCGGCCACCTGACGAACGCGCATAACTCCGCACCGTTTGATGCTATTCGCATTAACGTAGATAATCATTCCCAAAGGATGGGTTCTGCTGATTTTTTTGTTCTTCTAATCAGTCGGGGAGAACGGCCAAAATGAGGAACTAGGATTTTCGTTGATTCTATACACTTTATCCGCGCCGAAATATCGGAGGTCGGCCACCCATCTCGGAACGGTCGATGACTCGGGGTTTCATGAAGCAACGGCAACAATTGGCCATATACTGCGAACTGCGCCAATAATACTCCAAAAGAATTAAATTCCTGGGTGACAGCTCGTACCCTCCTGCGTCTCCCGGGCGCACAAAGCCGGCGCACCACTTCTCCTGGAGTTCATGGTTCGTTTCACCTTCCTATGGATCGCAGATGATGATGCAAACCGGATGGATGGATGCTAACGGCTGTTCCCTTTCGTAACGGACGGTAGCTTGCGCCACCTAGCCTAGAAATCAACCAATCCCATGCCGTGCGACCAGTCCCGTGCCTTGCGAGTGTCACGTGAGTTTCAGCTAAAGGCGCGTAGGGCGAGATTAGTCACGTGATACGATCCTAATGCTGGATTGGCTAGCATGGCAGGTAGCGTCCCCTGTGGTCAGTGTTGTACGCGCTCCACAAAAAACGGGAACGAAAGCTCTTTCATCGTTGCTCCTTAAAGGGCCTCTGACACGCCGAAAAAATTCAAAGTGCCCGCCAGGGCCTCGTGACGTATGAAAGAACCGCAGCATATATTGCGGTTCTTTTTTTTTTTTTGGCTATCTCTTATGCTTCGTTGACTAGAAGCTACGAGACTATAAAGAGCCACTGAGACTAGAAGCTACGAGACTAGAGAGTCACTGAGACTAGAAGCTCCGCCTTCGGCGCGAGCTCGCTGGCTTGTTTAGGGTTAAGCGCTAAAAACGACGGACCAGTAGGCTTCCAATGCTTTGGTTGCGCGTGCCTGCGCGTTCACACCTGTGTTAGCAAGGGCAGAAAGCTGCGCGCTGAAGGACGGAGCTTGTAGTCTCAGCTTAAGGGTAAACGCAGTATAGTCAGGAATAAAACGCCTTATAACGACTACTAAATTCGGGTAAAATTAAAAAAAATATAGACAAAAACAAGAAAAGAAAAAAGAAAAACAGCAACCTTTACCTTTAGTGTTCTATACTGCATCGAATGCATTATAGGGAATTGGTGAGAGAATTAGTGTGTCACGTGTCGTGTATTTCCCCGCTATATTTAGAGGGAAACTGAACGGTTGTATAGGCCACGGGACGTCAGGTCACGTGACTTCGATTTCCGCCCCTAAATTTAGCGGGGAAACTGTATTGTGTCTGGTTCGCAAACGCGAAATTTCTCCGCTAAATTTGGCTGGTAACCAAATTGAAATATAGGCCACGTGACGCCCATTTCCCGCTAAATTTTGCGGGGAAACTGAATCGATGTGTTGGCCCCGAGACGTGAATTTTTTTCCGCTAAATTTGGCGGGGAAACGGAGTTGACGTATAGGTCACGCGTCGTCAATTTCCCCAAGGTGTACAGGTCACGTGACGTAACGCCACTTTCCCCGCTAAATTTAGCGGAAACTGCACGGACGGACAAACGAACGCATATTTTGGGATTGGGGCGACGGGCTGGAGAAGGGGGGGGCGTAGCGCTAGAAAGCTTGTCACGCTTTACAAGGAACACCGCTTCTTCTGCCGATTTCTCGTAAACGTAACGTGTTCCCGTTCCCGTTCCACGGGTGCAAGATGCAACGGCGGCGTTCCCCCGTTCCTCCTGAAAAAGAAGGCATTTCAAGAACGTTGTTCCTCGGGACGCTCTTCCGTACAACACCGGCTGCGGTCCATCGTATCACCAAACGGAGTGCACGACACGGGCGTCGGAGAGAAAAAGGAGACCCACTCAGGGCCTCCTCGCGTGGGTCGTCGTTGTCGTCGTCGGCGGCGGTGGTGGCGGCGCGGGACCTCCGGATTTCCGTCCTCCGTGCCCGGCCGCCCCAAAGAAATGACGGGGTCCCCCTCCGGCCACGAGACAAAGGAGGCGGCCTTCCTTTTGTGCCCTGCCTGCCCAGCTGTTACGCAAGGCCTCTCCCTTCTCCCGTTGCGGCCGTGTCCGGCGTCAGGTGCACGCCTCGCGCCGTCCAGCGCCGCGGCCTCCGAAACCCTAATCCCAGGATCGTAACTTTTTTTCTTCTCTTATTATTATTTTTTTTTGCCACGTCGGGGACGCCGCGATTTGACCGGGCTCTGCTTCATCACCAGCGGCAGACGGAGCAGACGGAGTGGGCTAGAGCTCCGCGTTCAATGAAGAGACCACGTGCTAATAATTTTCTTTTTTTGTGCGAAGATATATTTAGTCACGTGTCGCGGTGGAAGCGGTGCTCGCCGTTTCGGGTATAGGTGCAAAGCGATTAGGTGTGTGAGAAGGCCGGGAATATTTTGTTTTGTGCCAATCAAGCTTGAAGTCGGTTCACAGTTAGAGCACGGCGCTCATACCCTATTTCTCTCCAAGTCTGACGGCAGCCGATTCTACGACGAGATGGAGCCGATGACGCACCGCTGAAGGTGCTCATCGTCTTTGCGCATGTCACTGACTAAACGAATCACACACAGTAAATGCGCGGCAAATCTACGTTTGTTTTTAATCAGTTTTATATTACTCAGCAAAGGTCGGATTTCTTAAAATTTTTCGTGTCGTCGTCTTCACGGGGAAAAAAAAAAAAGAAAGGAAATCTTTGGCGATTGAAGCGAAAAGTGCATATCACGCATCCAACATACAGCACGGCATTCTTTTCAATAAAGAACAAGCACAAAACAAGCATCCGAACCAGATAATTGATGATAAGGCGCTCTTGATAATAATGCGAAGCACGTAGCAGTAACCGCATACGTTTCTTGTAAAAATTACTGTTGTTGCACATGCTGCCGCGCAGGCACGTAGCCAGGATTTTGTTTCGGGGGGGGGGGGGGGGCGCCGCATGGCAAAATGCTGTATGAGGGGGAGGGGGAGAGGAGGTCCCAGCAAAATGGAAGATTCCGGGGGGGGGGGGGGACCCGGGCCCCATGGGCCTCCCCGCGGATACGTGCCTGCTGCCACGCCAACGGCAGTTTGCGACGTGGGGCACAGTGACGTCACTAGCCTTTCATATATAAAACGTCCTGGTACGGTGCATTTACTTTTTAATTGGCGAAAGCATTAATTGTTTCGTGGAGCGAAGCCGGCGCTGTCGTCTGTAACCGTTGTCTGTAACCGTCTGTAGCTGAAAAGCGGCACCTAAAGTCCCATTCCCAATAAAACACGAAGAAAAAGCACAGCAACGCAGATGCCTCGTAACCGAAACCGACGGGTGCGCTCAAGGTCAAAGCGGACGCTCTTCAGAAATAAAACAGAAAGAAAAGCAAAGCAACGCAATGCTTCGTCACGGAAGCCGTCATGAAGCCGGCAAGGTTAGCCGCGCCTGCGCAGTGGGGTAGCGCGATGTCACCTCCGGAGCGCCATGTGCGAAAAGAGGACGTGGCGCGCTTGCTTTAGGAATGCTCTCGGATTCTTAAAGCCCGTTCACACTTTTGCGACCGAGTACGACCGAGAGAGACAAGACCGGTTTTTAATCCTCTTACGACGTCTTAGGACCAGCTCCGCAGCAGCGCGCCCGGTCCTAAGAAGTCGCAAGAGGCTTAACAACCAGTTCTGTCTCTCTCGGTCTTACTCGGTCGCAAGAGTGTGAATGAGCCTCTACACGTAAGCAGTCTTAAGTGTCTCTGCCGAATTTCTTTCGTCAATAATTCGGTATAGACCCTTTCGCCGTTCACAAACATGAACTGCCGCTTGCGTTCCAAACGACTTCCCGTCTCACCGTCTTTGCAAGCCTGTTCAGCTCGCTTATGTCACCTGTGCTGGAAAGCATAAATGCTACACGGACAAAAAAGTTAGAGATGTAACTAGGGCCTCCGGCTATACAATATTACATCTTGGAGGAGTCAAGTTGGTTTACAAGAATACTGGAAACATTTTTACAGATCTAGCACTCCCTCGTTATATTTGGCGTTCACCTGGAAAATTCGTGGTTAAACGTTTCATCTACATTTCAAGCAGCGGTGATAAGGTGGCCTTTCTTCGTTCTTTTTATAAACCAGAAGTTATCTGGGACGTCAAAGACTGGAGCACCACCTGATGGCGTTTGCCATAAAATGGGTCTATAGTGCAGTGGGCAATCGTTGCAGGTGACACCACAGCTTCGCTGTCCAATCACCTTCATACCGTGAATTGGGGTCCCAACTTTTTTGTGGATGATTGGTTTAGCAGGTGATAGAAAACGCACGAAGACGACGAGCACAGGGACGACGCACTTTTGACGCTGCTTGACTGGCACTATCGAATCGCAGCGTCGGTCGGACCTAGAGTGATATAACGCTGATGCGGCGCTCACTCGAACCTATCTTTGCACTGTGTACCATTAATATAGAGCCAAGTCAGCGCTGCAATAGCAAGGTCGGCGCTATTCTAGCGTCGCCCAAGCGCAAATAGCAATAGGTAGCCTTGTGGTGTATGTGTGTACAAGCCTTCACAGCGGCAAAAAAAAAAAAAAAAACATCCGACATTATTTTAATTCCTTTATTTCACGGGCTGTTTAAAGACCTTTCCGAACAAGCTCTTTTAAAGGAGCGGCGAATAGCCAGAATAGCGCACGCTGGTGGGCACGCGCAGAGTCGATACCGCGAGCCGATTCACTCACTGATTATAAAAGCGTGAAATGCTTTTAAACCAAACCCCGCAATCCCGAAATTTCGTCCGTCCCTGCATATTTAATTTTTTTAAAGTTTTTAGGAAAAAGGAGTTGTAAACGACGTGCGTGAGGTGTGAAAGTGCGGTTGGTACGTTTCTTTTTCTGATTTATAATCACTAGGCCTCGCGTATTGACGAGAGCGTGAGTGTTCGTTTATTTGCAGATGAATGCCAATTGTTCGGGGCTATTGGCTCTACTATCGATCAAGTTGTTTTGAATGAAATCTGAATGTTCCTTCTAACTTGTTTGAGCCATAGAAAATAAATCTTAATGGAGACAAATCTGTGTTTATGCGTGTCTCTAACGAAACGTCTCGCCAAACACACTTAGTTTGAGTATGGGTGCATTGCGTGAGATCATTTCTCGAAGTAAAGTATTAACAAATTTGAATCTGTTCAGAGAGTTGCAGTTCGTTTTATAGAGAATCGTTAACGCCGGCATGATTACCTTACAGACTTGATTAGAGCAAACACAAATTATTTCTCTAGACTCTGAGAGAGAGAGAGAGAGAGAGAGAGATACTTTCTTTTAAGACAACTCCTAGTCCGAGTCGTTGTTAGACTCTTAGACGGATAGCTAGATAAAAATATTGTCAACTCTGGTATCACAAACTTCGGCTTGACTCGTCAGCTTACCTTCAGCCATCATCGACTAGACACAGTAAACATAATGACCTCCCCCCCCCCCCCCCCAATTAGTCTCCTTACACTTTCTGCCCAAAAATATAAGAACGTTAAACACTACCTCCCTATGCTTCGGATAATATCCTTGATTCCGTTAAACGCCTTTTTGAGGTGCAACTTTTTTCGTAATTTTTGCAGTTCTGCAACATCCCTCTCCCCTTGTTGCATTATTTATATGTGATACATGAGTGTCGATATGTATGGCCGCACTCACTCTTGCTTTGGCCGCAGTACTGGCATGCAGCTGATGAGAAACAACAACAAAAGAATGAAAAACGTTTACAAATCTCTGTAATGCAAACCTAGAGCGCAGGTCTTGAGGAGGAGGAGGGGAGGGTACGGAGGGGAGGGTATGCCCTTTCTCTTCCTCCTCCTCCTCCGTAGTTTCCCTCCTCTTCCCCTTCTCCTCCTCCTCCTCTCCTCCTACCGCTGAATTTGTTCATGGTGATATGACACGAAGTCGTGACGTCATTTTCCCTGCTAAGTTTGGCGGGGAAACTGTATTGGTGTTGAGGTCACGTGACGTCAATTTCCGCTTACGCTAAATTGAGCGGGGAAATGTTTCTGCTAAATTTAGCGGAAATTTAACGGGGAAATGGACGAAACATTTTCCCACTAAAGTTAGCGGGAAATTTCCGCAAAATTTAGCGGGAAAATGTCCCTTAATGCAACGCGCGCGGTTACGCCGACGCCGATGCCGCTCAACCCGGAAACGGGCGCCTAAGAGCTGCGCTCTAAAAGATAAAAACGTCTGCCTCAGCCTGTTTCCCCGATACATCAAAGACGCCTGCATGTTGTTCCTCCCCTATACTGTAACTGTATCTATATCACTCTCAGTATAATGTATGTCAGGATGGCCGAGCGGTCTAAGGCGCTGCGTTCAGGTCGCAGTCCGGTCTTCCGGGCGTGGGTTCGAATCCCACTTCTGACATCCTTTTTTTTCTTCTTGTCACTGTTATTATGTTTACGGCATTCTTGACCCGCACAAACTAAATGGAAATCACCATATTTCAAGAATACCGTGTTCTTTTTTATTGTTATGCGTTATTTAAGGTAGAAACACTTAAAGTAATAAATCTATTTTTTTTTACACAATGCAACCGAGTATTGTGGACATGAGGACACTCGGGTGGTGATGACTAATATTGTTACTTCCACATGCACTGACTAACTCTTGAAATCGTCGTATGAACCGACGTATTTCATTAGGAGGATGGATGTAGCCCGTAACACCGGGTCGTAGTAGTTGTTAGATTGCAATAAAACTAAATTCTTCGCACTCTTCAGCGGCGAATATATGCTGCGAAGGGCGAACGGCCCAAGATACAATAATCGAGAAATCCGATACAGACAAAACTTCCACCCTGTATCGAGATGTAATTGCCCGCAATCTCTTAGAGAGGGCGATGAACAATCACGACCCAATCGTGCGGCGGCGCAATATCTCTGGGTCACATGGTCTCAGCAAAGGCGAGTCACGCTGGCTCCGGCGGAGCGTAGAAGCAAGGCCTCCGAGATAACAAGGCCGGTAGTGCTGGAGTTTCTACGTCACACGCCGAAGGCCACGCGTGCAGGGCACAGGACTGAACACGAATTCCGCGTCAGCGTTTAGCCGGGCCCGGGAGTCGTGTTACAGCAGCGAGGTAGCGTAGTGAGCTAGCTCATTGCACTACCTCACTGCAGCTACCGTAAGGTTCAGGGCTTTCCAAACGTTTTGGCTAGGGGACCGGATTGGGGACCCGCTGCAATCTCGAAGGCAGAAAATTATAGATAAGACAATATGAACGAGGAAATATGAAAGAAATAAGCATTTATATAAACGCATTTAAAGTCAATCAAAAATTACAGAAACAGAAAAAAAAAAGAAGGTGGACAGATACAGATACTTCCTTTTTGAGCGCAATATTTTACTATTTACGACATTACAAAATAATTGCTATTTCGAGAACTCACCCGGCATAAACCGAAGCGCATAGGAACTTTGGCGTATTTACACAGCGCAGAAGACTAATGAAAATGAGTGATCAGATCAGATCACTATGCAAAATATACATAAAAAACGCAGATGAATATTTTTTTTCCACTGTTACGCAGATTTGAAGCAGGGAACTATGAATAGTAAATCTGGTATTGACTAAGTACGAGAAATATTATAGCGAGAGAACCGGCGTTTTCATGCAGTTTTCTAAGCATGTGCATATTGTGGACTTTGAGTTTGAAGCAGGAATTCAGAAGCGAATAGTGGTTTTGGCCGAACATTTTCGAATCAAATATCGAATAGTTTCTCCAAGCTTATGTTGCATTATGTTTTTCCAGATTCTGTTAGTACATATGATAAATGTTAATGTCGGAGAGTTTCGAGAATGTTAAAGATATTTTTAAATATGATATTCAAAATAATGCACATTTAGTTATATGCCCCTGTGTGAGCAATTCTTGTCAATTTCTCTCGCTAACCAGGACAGCAATATTTCATGCAAAGATGTATTATATACTGGGCAATACCCTGGCAAAGTTTGAAGACCTTAGCTTTTATATGTACGGAGAGAAAAAAAAACTTTAATCCAGAGCATTATTACGCAATGTGCCGTATTTGCGATTTTGTTTCTCAAAATAACAACCCTAATACTAGGTGATTAATACTTTTTGTCTATCCTTCCTATGTTTAATTTGTCAGTAAGTATTTCTAGATCTGTAGCCAGAACAGTTTTTTGGGGGAAGCATTTCGAAAGGGGGCTATTGCCTACATTCGAATGGCAAGATGACGATGGATTTGGCATAAAATTAAACCTATGGAGATATTCAGCTATGGGCGATTGAGGGGATTTATAAATAGTCTTGCTATCTGCAAGATATCCTTTATAAAATCTAGAATATGAAAAAGAAAAGAAGACAATAATGAATGATCAACGTAGATTACCAGGACACCTTTGCCTAACATAAACTGGTGCTTAAAAGACATAATATTTTTCGAAAATTTTACTGTAGCTTCGACTTTAACATTCACAACGTTTCCGCTTGTTTTTACACACACCACGCGCGCGCATGCACGAGGAATCTGAGCTTATAGCAGCAAGTAAATTTCCCAACATTTTGTTTTAGATTATTGTTAATCGTAGGAGTAGGATATAACCGAAACCGAAACTAACGTGCAACTTTACTGATCCGCTATTTTCTTGTGACGTCAGATGTTGAATAAACTTCAGCGGATGGGCAGCTTGAGCCTGTTTCGCCCAGCGTCAAGAAGCAGTCAGAAGGCCGTCACGATCGTCAGTGGGAAATAACGGACTACGATTCATCAAGCTTGTCTCAGTGAGGTAATGACCAGCAAATGTTTTAAGTTTTTGAGCACGAGATTTCAGACGATTTGCCGTTCGCATTCGATCCACCGGCATCGTCCTCCGAGGGAACCTCCCGTGGGGTCTACATTCGCGATCCGCCGACATGTGAACCCAGCTGCAGCTTCGAAACAGAATGGCACGGAAGGTTATATTTGCTGATCAATGTGTAACGGGAGGAGCCAGCGTTCGCGTCGGACTGCTCGGACCTACTTCCGTCGCATGGACTTCTTCGTCGGAAACCAGGAAAGTGTCACTCTGCTGCATTTCTTCGTGGTGTTATCGCACCACACAGTCAAACACCAATTGCGATGCAATTGCGGCATGCGATAGGTGGGGGCGGGACCCTCCATCGCATGCCACAGAAAGCTTAAACCAGACGCAATTCGCAAAGCCACAGACGCTCGCTATCACTTTAACGCAAAGGAGTATAGGACTCGAGAGCGTCGTCTGCTCTCGGGCACAACATTTGTCGTCACGAGTGCCCCTGCTCGTTTTTAGGTGATTCGGAGGTGTACGCGGACACGTCAAAAAATTATTTTCTCGAAATAAAATATAATATTTTGATTCAATATTTTGTGTAGGCATACTCATGAGTGGATATTTAGTACATGCTGAAAATTTTATAAAAGACCAATGACCATGAGTATTTCGCCGGAGCTCCGCGTTAAGAACGTGACTGCGATATTTGTGTTCCTCGAAGTGTTGATCGCGGCGGGTTAGCCCGGTTGAGCGCGCTTCTTTCCGAGCACCGGTGCACTGCGGAGAAACAACACCCGCGGAAGTGAGTTCCACGGCTGTTGTTTCTCCGGAGTGCACCGGTGCTCGGTTGAAGCGCACTCAACGGGACTAACCCGCCGCGATCAACACTTCGAAAAATAAATACGAGCATCGGGGTTCATTTCGAAACAAATATCGAATAGCGTATTATTCCCAACTAGTAGTATTCGAAAATTCGAATATTCCCACAATAACAACAGTTTTTTTCTAATTCTTTCTGATACATTCCTTTGCGCTTTTGGTGAGTGTCGCGGCGCCGATTTCTTTACGACCTCTAATCTTTTGCGTTGGTAACAGCGGGCCGCGGGCCGGCGTTACTGGAAAGACCGCGGGCATCCGCGGGCCGGCCGGAATACCTCCGCGGGCCAGATACGGTCTGCGGGTCGGGGTTTGGACATCCCTGCTTTAGCTCAATATCACTACAACGTAGTGAACTAGAACTAGAAAGTTATTGCGGCAGCATAGGAAATGTACCTTTTCATTCACAGTACCACAAAAGCAACTCTTTCTCTCACTAACGTTTCTTAAAGCGTAGCTTTACGGGCGACATTTTCCACAGATTGCGGCCTCGTAGGTTGCCGTCGCTGCGCGCGCGAAGAATAGAAAAACTAATTTTCTCTCCTTCTTTGCGCGCGGAGAGAGAAGCTCGAGACTTCCCGTCGGCCGTTCCGCGGGAAAAGAGCGAGGAGGGAAACCCTGGCGTCCCTCCAAAAATGGCGCGACGAAGGCAGAATCTTCGCGTCGTCTGCTTGAAAGACTTGTTTTCAAACATTACTCGCTTTATGCGAAATCACGCTTTGGCAGTATCCTGTTGCAACGCGTAATGTTGGATGGTTTTAGAAACTTCCACCACGCTTTCCCAGTTACTTCAAGGATCACCGAGCACTCGTGGCAGTCGTCAGCGGCATCCACGACGCCAACCACGACGGCTGTGAGAATCAACCATGTCGCACGTCCGTCCTCAGGTACGTAACGGGACCATTCAGCCCGCATTGCGTGATCGTGCTACAGCTATCGCTTTCGTTTCTTCGCAATATATATATATATATATATATATATATATATATATATATAACACTTTTTATTACTATTTTTTTTAGAAGGCATGCCGCGCGCTGGTTCCCTGACCTCTATCTTGACAGACTATCACACAATAATTGTTCTTACTGGTGTTCCTAGCTTCAGGGAAACAAAGAGACTAAACGCAACGATACGGCAGCAACGCCGTTTAAAGGGGTACTCCGGTGTTTTCTTGATGCCCCCCGATTTGTCTGAAAAGTTCCTAAACATACTAACACACACGCTGTGCTGAACATAAGTATCCAACCAACACCTTTCAATTGGAGATATTAGCCAAAATATTTTTTCCCGCAAAGTTATGGAATTTACGATTGTGCATCGTGTTTTTCAAACTGAAAGTCTCTACTGGCAACAACGAAAAAGTGACGCCTACGGCAGGCAGGGGTTGACTCTTTTGACTGATAGACTTTGTTCCCAACTGATTACAAGCAGTTTCACGGTGTGAATTGAATGCTTCGGAAGCTCGTTCCACCACCCGCACAGCAGCGCGAAACAAATGCTCGCCATGGTCAATCTTTTTAAACTGCTTGATCGACTTGCGAACCTGCCTGCCACTGACGTCACCGGGGACTGAAAAAGTGCGGGCATATTTGAATGTTGTTTTTGCATCATTGTCATTTGGCTATTTTACAATTACTGTTCTGAATTTCGCGATACACGAAAGGGTGAAGGCCGGGGATTCAGAAGATATAGTCAGTTGGAGTAGTTCAAGAAATCGCCAGAGTACCCCCTTAAATACGTTCTCGTTGAAGAACGCCGCATCCAAAAAAGGGGAAGAAGAAAAGAGAATATATTCGCTCTTTCTGGCGTGAGTTGGAATGTGGTGGCGCATGTATGAAAAGAACCTTTGAAGAAAACCGTCCGGTTCTGAAACACAAGGCGGGATTTGCAGTATTGGCGAGATTAAATTTACGCTCTATGTACATCAAATTAACGCTTCTAATACTGTCTGAAGTAATTTGCTCTTGTGGCAGAAAAAAAACAAAGAAAAAGGGATGGGTAAAAAATTAGAAAATATTCGCGTACCAAAAGTGCGCCAGGGCTACTGATAGATGGCGTCACTGAGTGTGTATCCAAACAAAAAAGGGACTAATAAAAAACGCAATAAACAATACCACACAAAAACCTGTTTTTTTTGCGTGTGTCTGTTTTAGGGGGCATCTACACATGCAACACGGACAGCAAGATACATTCACAGCAGAGACACAACGACCATCGTCCAAGCAAAAAGAACTAAAAAAAAAGCAAGGAAAAGCACACCGAGCCGAAACGAGCGACGCCCGCCGCCTCTGCCCACACGACCCCAGCATCTGGCGAAGCGATGCGCCGGCGGCCACTTTCTCCCAAGTGCGCGGGACCGACGATCCGGAGAAGCAATTTCATCGCAGCAGCAGCAGCACCGCGGCACAGCTCGTTGCGAAAGAGGCCCTCAAAGAAAAGCGCTCGTCCCTCGTCCGGACTCCGAGATGCTCCGAAATGCTTCCCCGTCCAAACCCTGCTCCGGAGCCGTCGTCAACCGGAGCGCTCCCACGAGGCACGGACCGGCCCTCTGGCAACTCGTATTTCCTACACTCCGCTTCAACTCACGATGGACCGCAGGTGAAGCTACGAGCCGTCGAAGTCAATCCAATACGACGTGTAATTGTCACGTGACATCCGGAAAGGGCACAGCGAATATAAAGCCGAGGTTACACTGCTAGTAATCACACACAGTACAGTGTACAGACATGTTCGAAGCGCACATAATGAATATGAAGAAAACATCCATGCGCTTAGAACGTGCTTGACGCCTGTCGCAACTTGTTGTATCATACGTGTTTGCAACGATCCCCATGTCTTCTGTGGGATGTAACGGCAGTGTGACGAGGAGAGTTATAATATCGTGCCTCGAATGCACTCATAGCCACTGTTGTCGATTCAGTGTTTATGGAACGTTCGGGAGGGCACAGCGACGCGTCGGCCGGGCGCCAAGTCACGTGGTACTTTCCCTGCACCGGATTGGCTGGGATAGCCCGTGTATAGTTTCGTTGCGGTCCATCGTACGGATGAAACGGGGAGTAAACGGAGCGGCCTGCGTATACGATTTTGCGCGGAAAGCCCCGCAAACCCGGTCTCATCGGCTCGATTGTGGGTCTCGTCGTCCGCTCCGCGCCTTTAAACTTTTTATTTTTCTTTTCGAAGTGGCCGTTTGGCAAGACCTCGGAGCAGGAGTCAGAGGGGAGGGGACGGCTGTCACGACGCGGCATCTAGGGCCGCAAGCCGTCACGGACAGCGCGGGCGGCTATCTACCTCGCAGTGGTGGTGGGGCAAGGGGGCTCTCCTTTGCGGCGCGAGCGCGCGCTTCTAATGTTAAGAAATAGCGGTCGTCTAAGTGATATAAATGAGGATGCGGATGAGAGGACAGCGCGAGCGGGATCCATTCTCCGCGGGGCGGCGAGTCTCGCAGAGCGGCGCGCCCATAACTCAGGAGGCCTCTCGCGGTCGGGAGGGCCCGTCCGGTCGCGACTCCGGGCTCACGCTCCCGACGACGGGGAGGGGGACTTGGCTGGGCGCCCCACGCACTTCCTGGGTGACGTCAGCTCCGCTGGCCGGTCTCGGGCGCCGTGCATTTTCGAACGGGGCAAACTGACGGGAAACCATAAAAAAAAAAAGTATGAGCGGATCACGGAAAAAGGTTTGTTGTGAATGAGTTAATATGCGCACTGTCTTTTTTTATCGGCTGATGCAAACAAAGTATCTAAAGCTCCACGGTGTGATTTAACTTTTCGTGCTTGATACTTGGAGGCATTTGCAGTGGCTAACGAAGTTCTGCCGGCGATGTGAGGTCTAATTGTCAACGTGGTCACAAAAATAGGTGATTGACAAAAATAAAAGAAGAAAAAAGTACACCTATTCATCGTGAGCGTCACTCCTAAAAGCCGTAGGTCAACGTTTCTTGAGATCTACAAATAAGCCGCCGAATCCGTAGGCAAACATCGTTTAACGGTTTAATATACGTAAAGAAGATGTCCACCCAGAAACGGGAATACGTGTCTCGATGACTACTCTTTTTTATATGCACCTTACTTCTCTTTATATGTCTCTCTCTCGTATCGCTTGATCGACAAGTGACACATTTCTTCATCACGACGCATATCAGAAAAATTTCCTTCAAAACGAACCTGACGACGAGAGCTTTCTCCGGTGGGCGGAAAAACTGGGTTCCACCTAAATGCTGTCCCTAGAACGTGGCATCCCCGAAAACTCCGCCATTTAAAAACCGAACCTCGGCGCATCCGGCAAAAAATAGGAAAGCCGATCCACGCAAGCTTTCAGGTGTTCCTCTCTACCGCGGACTGCGTTATTAGCGGCACAGAGCCACCCCCACCAGCTGCAACGCTTCGTGCAATAGAGCCCGAGGGGAACCACCATCGCAGCACGCCACACACACGCACATCAGGACACCATCCGTGGGTTCTTCGAGCTCCTCTGGACCCATCTCCTAAGCTGACAGTGCGGTGGAAGCTACGTGACGTCATCATACCAGTACGGTGCGATGACGTCACACTCGAGCCTCGTATGTACTGACAAGCTGTTGACAAACAAGCGAGTGTTTGCTCGCGCCTGGTGGCGGGCACCGAACGTGCGCAAAAGCCAGATTCGGGCACAGTGAAAACTTTGCGCATGCGCCATGCGGACAGCGGCACCACCGCAGTGCCGTGACGTCAGAGATTTGGGTTGGTCTACGCCGCCATCAACTTCCCCCGGCGCGCACGCGCAAAGCAGCGGTCCCACCAGCAGCAACCGGCGAGCCGGCGAAACGGGCGGCGTGCAGCTTTTAAAGGGCGCCGCTTATTACGGGGGGCGAGCGGCGGAGGGGACCCCGCGCCGGCAAATCCCCGGGGACGGAGGGGGGCAGCAGCCGCCTTTGTGCGCGGCTTTTACGTCCGCGCCGGGCCATTGTCTCGCCCCGTGCGCGGCTTCCGCAAATTGATAGCCCCGGCCGCCGCGGTGCCTGCGCCGCCCGGCCGACTGCGGAGGCAACGGAGGACGCCTCCCTCGCTCACCCCCTCCGCCCTCGCCACCTGGCTTTCCCCCAGACGTCGGCGGGCGATGGATGACCGACCGGAGGCGACGTGCGAGCGCCGAGCCGAGGCCGAGCGCCGCGGGCCTCGAAGCACGGGAACGCTTCCTTCGCGCTTTGTTGGGGAGGGGCGACAGCAACACCGCCAAGAAGACGAGGCCTGCCCATTTCGCCTCAAACGTCGCAACTACAGTCACCGTCACCGAAAGAATGAGAAAGGTCTCCCTCCAAGCGCGAAGTACGCGAAGACGTTCTTCACGGGCCTCGTCCGAGTCAGCGTCACCTCGCGTCAGCGCGCGGTATTCCGTGCCGGCTCATGTCCGGGCCAGATTTCGGCGTCCTCCCGGGCGTCGCATTGTTGCGGGTGACCTCGAGCGACTCTCGCCGACGCTGACACGGGTGAGGCGCGTTCAAAAATGCCCAATGTGGTTGGGGGTTTATGCCTTTGAGAGCGCTTCGGCGTCTCCAGAGCCTCGAAGGTGCACGCGCAGCCAAAGCATGGCTAAAGACGGAACGAGCGCATGCTGGAAGCCGGGCGTTCGAAAAAGTCGCTCTGCAAACGTCAGAACAAAGTTTCTTCCTTCATCATTTCTTTTTTAAATCGATTTTTTGAAACAGGTTCCAGTTGCTCTAGTAATGTCTAGAAGACAGACGCTTCTGCCGCTTCGCAACCAACAAGCTGTTGGTTGCAAAGCGGCATCGTCGAGTTTCAGCGTGTTTGGCGAAATTGGTGCGGGTCGGGGTCCACTAAGGATGACGTCATGCGCAGGCCTTGTATTCCATCCAGTCTTTTCCAGCGCCGCAGGCGTCGCAGTATGGGAGGCTTCATCCGTGCCTTGTCGGGGATGGGGTTTTTCTTCGTGTAACGTACGAGTGCTGCTTCTCCGCGGCGTTCGACTGCCGTCCGGTCAGCGCGGCGGGCGGCGGCGAAGCCCCGGGAAGAGAGGTGCTGCCTTTCGGGCTTCGCCGTGCGTGACCGGGGACGGGGGTCCCGCGAACTCGGACGCCGCGTCGAATGGGAGCGAGTCCCGCGAACTCGGACGCCGCGTCGAATGGGAGCCAGTCCACGTCGTTTCGAGGGCTTTGTGCGCTATAGGCTGTGTTTGGTTGCCTGCCCAACTGAAATAAAAATGGGCGGCAAAAAAAGAAAAACAAAAATTGGGAATGAACGCACGCACGTGCTTTGTCCGGTGGCGGTGCTATTGGCGGCGAGATGTTTTGTTGGCGCCCTCCTATGGTTCCCTCTCGTGACGTCATTACCTCACGAACAACAAGTTCGATGGTGTTTGTGATTAGCATGGTGGAAGCTTCAAATCATTGCGCTCTAAAAACAACACTGCCAACACTGTCAAAATCGAAGTTCTTACATTCCTTTTATTTCCGTCGATGAGAAATCTGTTGCTGAGGTCGTAGTCAGCATTCGGCCAATCGTGGAAGGTAAAGCGCCTTCATGTTTCAAAAGTAGTGCAAGGTGCAAAGATGCAGGGGGCACGTGCAACGTGCAGCCTTTGGGAAGATCATGGCGGCACAGCGCAACACTGAGCTAGATTTCACACGCCATGAATTTCCCAGAAGTGGCGAGCGGCACGCGCCTCGAGCTTTTCTCCAACAATGAATGGCGCCACTTTTCCCAGGATAGAGGGGCTTTAGGGGAAAGCCGATCACAGGGACGCTTTCGATCGCTCACGTCGCCAATACTGAGAGGTGGAGCCATACGCTTGGGCGAAATGGCTCAGGGTGTCACGCGAATACGAGGTTTTGGTAACGGACAGCTGTTCTTATTCGTCTTACGTTCGATAGAACTTTTTTTTTTCTCCCACACGGAGAGAAG
Organism: Ixodes ricinus; assembly: GCA_037355805.1. NCBI lineage: Eukaryota > Metazoa > Arthropoda > Arachnida > Ixodida > Ixodidae > Ixodes > Ixodes ricinus. The sequence goes on along the minus strand of JAZHYW010025988.1, from coordinate 6,326 downwards.
CACGTTTTCTTCGTACATATGTTTGTTTCGAAGGTGTCTCCAGACAGTTTCTCTATGAACAATATGACCAATACAAGAAAGAAAAGCATGCTTCAAACATGTTTGCACACTATCTTTTTTATGATACGTACGAGGAGCGTGACCCCGGTTTTCGGGCTTCTGGTCCCCCCCACACACGATCTGTGCCACTCCTCCCTCACCGCGGAGTGCTCTCCAGACCGGAGTCGCTCATCAACACGCCCCCAGGCTGTGCCGTCGACGTGGCCGCGGCAGCAGAGCGACCCTGATGGGCCAACGCGAGCCGCCGCGCATTCCGCCGTTGCGCGCAGGCACAAGCCGATAGCGGAAGCGCGCCGGGCGCGGGAGAGATAACCTTCTTGGGGCGAGCGGAGCAGCGCGGCTCCCTCCGACAGCGCCGCGATGTTCTTTCGGGACCCCGAAATAACCCCCACGCAAGAGCAGCGGAGGCCGGCTGGCAGGCAGCGACGACGACGCTGTCGAGTGCCCTGCATCCCGCGCGTCCAGGCTCCCACACGCTTCCTCCCCCTCCGTTCGAGTGTATTATTGATCGCGGGGAGGGCGGGTTCCTCCCGTTGCCGCTGCTTCGGCTATCTGCTTCCGCCGGGGCCCGAACCGCGCGAAAGATCCAGTCCTCGTCGTCAGACTTGTACCTTACTCATTACTTGTAATCAAATTACTTGTAATCGATTACTTTTAGTGTAATTTTATTTTAATTCGAATACATTTCTTCGAAAGTAATCGTGACAGTAATCCGATTACTTTTGGAAGTACTAATATTACTCGTAACCGGGACACCTTTCCCCTCCCGTTTCTAATGGCGCTCTTTGCTCGCCCAGGTTTGTTACCAAGGAATCCTCGAACCAAGTATCCGACAGGAAAATGGTTCACTAAAGTTGGCGGATTAAGAAGATAAGGAGTTAGCAAATTCGGTGATTCTAATCCATTAATGAACAGTACAAGAGACCCGTATTCAAGCCTGCTGAAAACTCTCGTTTTGAAAATCTGAAGTTATCGGGAGAAGTAACGGTCACTTCTTCGAGTAACGACCGATTACTTTCGTCTACAGCAATCGCGTCAACTAATCAAATACTTTTTAGAGCGACAGTAATTGTAATTGCAATCGATATACATTTTGCGAGTAACGTGTACAAAGGCCGGTCCTCGTAGAGAGCGCGCGGTCTCTTTCGTGATGCCAGGGGTGGTCGTGTCCTGAGGGATTGTATTATTAACCGAGATGAGGAGAGCACGTCTTGGAGGCTTCGAGAGGCATTCGGACGCGTCTCATCCAAAATGGGGGGTAGCGGTTGGTTCCGGTTCATAGCGAGTTTCAGTAGATATCATCCCGATACCTCCGATAACGATGCGATGTATGCTCAAAGGCATCGCCCGAAACGTCGGGTATATCGTTCTCCAGGGTTATCGGAGAGTTACCCCATTGTGATCAGAACGAGCCCTCCGCGTGTATCAAGGTTCGAGCTGGTGTTCGGGAACTTGAGACGGTGAACTCACACTGCTCGTAGATTCTACAAGTGACACGGAGTTTCTCCGCAGACATGATGAGAGAAATATCCGCGGATACGCCTCAGAAATGTCCGAAGCATGCTTTGCTTCACACATACGTGTGCTTCTAACATGTCTGCAGACAGGTTTTGTATGACCAACGTGGCGGGACCACCATACGAGGTAGAAACACGCTACGGACACTGTTTGTACACTGTCTTTTGTATGACGGATTAGCAGTGGAACCGTGACTTTGCGCGTACAATGAGCGAGTATTCTACGTTAAGTAATAACAAAGCAACGGGAAATCTGATCAGTAGAGAGATTCGGTAAATGGATCAAGAAATTAAACATATATTGTCTCCGTAAGTGCGAGGTCGGGAGCTACATAACGCGACACTGTCAGCACAAACGAGGGGTTATTTTTTTCTCCTTTTATTTTCCTCATAAAACTAAAAGACTTTCATCAAAGCTATTCGTCTGGTGTTTTATTAAAGGGACCATGCAACAGTTGTACTTTGCGCAAATACCGCTTAGAACGAATGCCTGGTGTTTAATGACCTATGAAGCACGCGTTCGTTCCTCACCACACCCAATAAAAGTCGCAGAAGAAATTAAAGAAAAACGAGCAGACTTCACCCCCTCAACTCGCAGCCAGAAAAAGCGGCCACGTGATCTGGAGTCGGTTATATGCCGATAATGTCGATCATAGCACCGCGCTGGGGTTGGCAAAGAACATGACGCTCGCGCGGGGTTTCAGACATCCTTATAGTTCGGCTATTGTCGTCATTGCAGCGATTGGACACGGGCCGCTACCCGAATGCTTGTCGGGCTGTTGATTATCACGAGCCCAAATCGAGTGCTCACGCAATGCTCAGGTCCAATCTATGGGCCGCATGCAAATATCGTCACTGGAGGATACTGTGATCCCCCAGCTACGTCATCAAGTTTTGCGAAAGAGAGAATGAAAGAAAACGCTCGCTTTTATCCTTGAAATTACACCGCAACAAAAGAGGTTTCTTCGTCAATGGCGTTTCGTGCCAGTATACTTGGGTCCCACTAGTGCCAGTAAACTCGTGTAAAGTGAAAAACATTCCCATTGAATATCGTTGCCCCGCCCCTTTAGTGGGACCCAAGTATATTAAAGTCCCTTGGTACCTCTTTTACAAATGACGACAACCAATAGAAATGACAACGCACATTCCGCTGGAACAAAATGGCGTCATTCAGTTCAGACCAGTGCTGCAACGTGTTGCAAGCAACGGCGTTACCGGTAACGCGTTCCTTTTTTGGTAACGTTAACGTACTCGTTACTTTTCCAAAGAAGTAACGGGTAACGTACTTACGTTACTTATTTTGAGTAACGTGTAACGAAATTACGTTACGTTACTTTACTTCCTAAAACTTAAAAAATTAATTTTAATTTTTTTTTGTCTTTTTAAGTGCCCAGTCATAAATTCCTTAGTCAAAAAATGACGCTGTCCTCCACTTTTCTTTGACGTCGGTGCTATTCAGATTTGACGTCACACGCCACCTGCCACTGGTTTTCTCCCGCGGCTCGTTGACCTCGCTACCGCCGTCGCCTCGGCTGGAAGGCCAAAGAGGTCCGGCTTCGGGTGGATTTGGGAGATTCCTGCGTCGAAGCCTGCGTTTCGCTTCCCGCTGGGAAAGAGAATGACACCTTCGTGTCATTCCCTTTCCCGTTTTCGGGATTTGAAAAACGGAGGAGGCCTTGAGCGATTGACCGACAGCCAACAGAGCGTGTGAGTGGCTCTCCGGACCCACGTGGACATGGACATATTTTAGCTATGGCGCTTACGCACATATCAAACGTCGAAACAGCAAATGTTTTAGTTCGTGAATAAAAAGTAACGCAACAGTAACGTGCGTTACTTTTTATCAGTAACGGTAACGGTAACGCGTTCCTTTTATTTTGAGGTAACGTAGGTCGGTAACGCGTTACTTTTATTTGCAAGTAACGAGTAACGTATTTAGTTACTTTTTTTCGGTAACGCCTACAACACTGGTTCAGACCTTTGCTGTGCGCCGCCATTCGCTTCCTAAAACCTGCACCATCACGCAGTTGGCGCTTCAAAGAATGTCGCTACTTGTACGAAGCTCTTATCTCAGGGACTTTAAAGTATACTGGCACGCAGCGCCACTTACCAAGAAAACTCCTATCGTTGCGGTGTAATTTCAAAGACAAAAGCGAGCATTTTCTTTCAATCTCTCCTTCGCCAAACTGGATGACGTAGCTGGGGGATCGCAGTGTCTTCCAGTGACGATATTTGAATGCGGCTCATGGATTGGACCCGTGCACTGCGTGAGAACTCGGTTTGGGCTCGTGATAATGGATAGCTCGACAAGCATTCGGATAGTGGCCCGTGTCCAATCGCTGCAATGACGACGATAGCCGAACCATAGCATTGTCTCGAACTCAGCGCGTGTCCTGTGCTTTGCCAACCCCAGCGCGTGGCTATGACCAACAAATCACGTGGCCGTTTGTTCTGACTGCTATACTTGAGGAGGTGAACGCTGTTTGTTTTTCATTATTTTTTTCTTCGACTTCTATTGCGTGTGGTGAAAACCGAACTCGTGTTTCATAGGTCATTAACCTGCAGGGATTCGTTCTAAGCTGTATTTGCGCAATGTACAAAAATCGTTGCATCACCCCTTTAAAGCGCGAAAAGGCGCCGACGTATATGTACATCACGAGTCCTATAATATACACTCGATACACTTCCTTTGCAGGTCAGCATTTCAAATGCTGCGTCAGTCCTTGCGAAAGATATACATTAAAGTAAAAAAATAAAAATATCTCTGCGCACTATGAGCACGATATCAACTGCCAGCGAAAAGTTCGATGATGTCTGTGAAAAGCACGGTTTAACCCTGCAGCCATCGCGTGCTTAGACCAACACTATCAAAGTTGACAGTGTGACGTTCCTCTGATCTCAGTTACTACGCGCAGAATTCACCGTGCCGTCATAGTGAGCCTTTGACCAATCGTAGAAAATCGAAAACAGTGATGCTTTTGGTCGAGCAGGTCGTCAATTAAGAGATAGATAAAAACAAACCAGGACCTTTTACTCGAACCACTCATTTTAGGTGCCCCGCGGTCCGTTTCTCCCGCAAACCCGCAATCGCGCGCGTTCCATCTGCGTCGCGGCGACCCGGTTGGCGGACGCCGCTCGATACGACTGCTGCGACGAGCGTCGACGACGTCCTGCCCGTCGACGCGTGGTTCGGCGACCCGGAAAGAGCGGCGGATCCGCTTCCGTGGGCGCCTGCACAGACAACAATTTCGCCGTGGCCTCGGCGACCGGAGCGAGCGCAACGACGCCGGCGGGATACTCCCACGGGCAGCCGCCAGCCACCGCCGCCGTTGCTCCCGCGTCGCGCCGCGTTCTCGTGACGCACGAGCGTGGGACGAGCCCCGGCTGTTTTCGCGGATCGCCGTTGTTGTTTTCCGTTGCTCTGCCGAGGCCGCCGCAGGCCGGAGACGGAGGTTTCGTATGACTCCGTTCCACCGCCTAACGGTGAAACCCGCTACGAGCCGTTCACTCCGAGAAATCTGGAGCTGAAGATATGCTTCGACCGGGAAAAAACAATCTGCGTCGTAGCGCGGTGGCACCGGGCATGGTGGAACGTGAGGCGCCACAGCGCAGCCTTTTTTCGTTTTTAGGATATATGGAGCTTTCTAGTTTCTACGTTCCCGACGGATTGCCTCCGAATGGAATCGACAGCGCGGGACGTGCCACGACCTGCCTTCCTTGGGCTGTCAGTAACCCTAGGTAGGGTGTACTAGAATGGCCGTGAGAGTGTTGCGATGTTCAAGCACGCCGCGGTGAGGGCGCTGTGGGGGGCAGAGCGCGGCCATCCGAAGGCTGACAGAGGCCTGGCCGTCGCAGCAGAGACGCTTTCTTCGGCGCGAAAATGGCCGCATTCTTCGTTTGTTTTTTGTCTGCTCGGTCGTGAGAAAGAACAAGTTCAATCCTATCTCACATCCATGCGAAAAAGCGCGACTAGCGCGAGCGACAAAAACTTGTATTCGGAGCGCAAAATGCCGTTTGGGAGAAGTCAGTTACTTAGATAGTCTCGCGTCTTCATTTTTTTTTATTTCTTTCCCTTTTGCTGTTATAGAAGGATTGTCTATCTGACCTTACATACCAGCATTAGGAAGCAAAGTTTGATTATGATATGATTTGCGACGCTCTCCTCTCTACTTTAGTATCGAAGCTCTTTTAGATATTTTTTTCGTCAGCTGTACATTTTGCAGACCTTCAAATACTTAGTTTTTGTTCCGATTTTTAGTACACCTTTTTTGTGTAGTATGGATTAATGAAAGCGAGCTCTTCTTGACTTCTGCCTTCTCAGCCAAAGCTTATAGACCAGGAAATGTATGAATTAGTTTCATCTAGCGAGTATGCATCATATAGGCCAACGCGCTGTTTCCAAACAGGTCCTCACAAGGTGTGGCCACTGCGCGTGCGCACGAACCACATTTGCGTCAAGTGGAGCATCTGCGCATGCGCCCTGCCAATAGCAGCGCCACCTCAGGGGCGTGCGCGACGTCAACGCCACGTGTTGGTGTATAAAAATGACTATCAAGACTGGCGAGATAAACGGAGCAACTTGAACTGCAGTCTTTATTGAAAAGCTATCCCACTTGGACAAATTTTTCTCTGACATGTCACGCAGGTCACACATTCTTCTCAGAATTTTTTTTTCTGCATCAGTTCTTTCTTTGAATTAGACGATGCTATAGTTTGCGAACGGAGAGGCGTCGCTCGGCGTCCGAAACG